>PISX010001223.1:0-133250 GCA_004024625.1 Mellivora capensis
CCCCTCCCCCTCCTCCCGTCTTTCTTCTTTCTTTTTTAAGATTTTATTTATTTGAAAGACAGAGATCCAAGTAGGCAGAGAGGCAGGCAGAGGGAGAGAGAGGAGGAAGAAGGCCCCCCGCTGAGCAGAGAGCCCAATATGGGGCTCGATCCCAGGACTCTGGGATCATGACCTGAGCCGAAGGCAGAGGCTTTAACCCACTGAGCCACCCAGGAGCCCCTTCTGCTGTCCTTCTATACAGGAGCACCTCTAAGGCCACCAGACTCAATGCTGGCAATGGCGCAGACTTCTAAAACCAGACTTTTAGTTCCACTGCTTGTAAAAACTGGTGATAATCAGCCCCTCTCATTTTCCCTGTCAGTGGTTTCAAGGAAGTGTTTTTCTTGTGCAATCTCCTGTATGCTGCTTTCTCTCTGTCCTTTCTCCATGATCAGGGTTCTCTCCCCTCCACAGCACACACGATTCTTTTTTCCACCAAATCATGTAACCCACCTCCTATCTTCCACAGTGTGGCCTCTTTTCTCTCTCTAGTTGTGCAGTTTGTCCTCTTAGTCCCCATATCAACTTTCTGGGTGTTCAGAATGATTTATTTTAGATTATTTAAATATTCAGATTATTTAGCTGTGTGGAGGGATGAGGCAAATATAAGGTCCTCCTACTACTTCACCATTTTAATTCCTCCTTATTATCCTTTCTAAAAAGGCCTGAATTTTGTTACGTAAAATTATATTAGAGATTTTTACCTTTATGATCATGAAAAAAATTAGCTGGTACTTTTCCTTTTTTTGAATACTCTAGTCAAGATGTGGAATAAAATTTTTTATCTACATAAAACTAAATGGTAGGGACACCTGGATGGCTCAGTGGGTTAAGCCTCTGCCTTCAGCTCAGGTCATGATCTTAGGGTCCTGGGATTGAGCCCCGCATCCGGCTCTCTGCTCAGCTTCCCGCTCTCTCTCTATGCCTGCCTCTCTGCCTACTTGTGATCTCTGTCAAACAAATAAATAAAATCTTAAAAAAAAAAAAACTAAATGGTAAATGCTTAACCATTTTTTGCTTTCCTGAAATGTTTTTTGTAATATGTTTTTGTAATATTGATTCTCTTTTATATTTAAGTGTTACAGGAGCTTCACCTTTAACCATGACAGTTTCTTTGTGGGAAAGTTTTTGCTTATAGATTCAATTTCAAAATAAACTTTAGATTTTTATATTTTTTCTTGTATTCATTTTTTAATTTGTTTTTCTAGGAATTTGTTTATTCACGTAATTTTCATATTCCCCCAAAATTGTCCATCATATCCTTTTAATATTTTTAATACTGTAGGATTTATAATTATGTTACCTCCCCACCCCAACCCCCATTTTTGGTAAAGGCATTGTTCTTTTTTTTTTTTTTTCTTTTTCTCTTCTATAGATTCTTTGAGAGGTAAACTGTCAATTTATTGTTCCATTTCTAAAAATAATATATCTCTTTTCTCTGGCTACTTTATGATTTTCTAGTTATCTTTTAATCATCAGAAGCTTTATGTAAGATGTGAGTGGTTGTGGTTTTCTACATGTTTACCTTTCTTTTTATAAATTTGTAACTTTCTGTTTTTTATTAGTTTTAGAAGATTCTTATCCTCTGTCTCTTCAAGATTGCTTCTGTTCCATTTTCTTCCCTTCTTGTGACTCTACTTACATATATTTTGATATTTTTAATCTAGTGCTCTATAGTATTATACCTTAGGGGTATTTTTCTTTTTTTCTTATATCTGTGTCCCAACTGAATCATTTTCTACTGACCAATTTAGTTCATGTCGTCTGTCTTCTGCTGTAACCAGTCTGTTATTGAATACAGCTCTCAAGTTTTAAATTTCACATATTCTTTTTAGTTCCAGAATTTTCATTCAATTCTTATTTGCAGTTTCCACGGCACTAGTCAACTTCTATATATTACTTACTATTTTCTTCATTGTTTTAATCCCATTTAAAATAATGACTGATCAGTTTAATATATGAGTCTTCCCTCAGTTTTTTTTTTTTTTCTGTAAGCTAGTTTTCCTTGCTTTTGTATCTCTTTTTCTGTTGTTATAATGAGTGACAATATTTAATTTTTTAGTGCTGTCTATGTCAAATGTTAGAGGTTACGGCTTATTTGATTTTTTTTTTTTTTCCAGAGAGCATTTACCCTAATCTTCCTCAAAGAGCTAGAATAGAGAAGATGATCACAAACCCCAGGCTAAGTAAACACCAGGTAGGATTTCACTTTTGGAAATCTCAGTCTGTCTCTTGTTAACAATAATTCCTTTGGTGCAGGCCTCCAAGCATAGCAACTGCAAGCTTGGACTGCTTATCAGGGCTCTTCTTTTTTAGTGAATCCTAACCTATAGTTAGGTTCCTACTTCCTTTCTTTTTGAGATCTTGATCTCCTATGTCCTGGATACCTTAACACTGATGCTCTTCTGTCTTCTCAACCTATTCTTCTACTCAGGGAACTTTATATTTATGTATAGTTAGTGAAATTGTTGCTCAGAAATTCCTACAGAGAAAAGTAGTACATAGAAAACTGGAATTTATCCTGAAAAAATTTCTTTTTTCTCAAGATCTTAGCCCTTCAAGCCTTGAATGCCTTTTTCATTCTCTGATTCCTTTCAACTTAAAACTTTTAGTAATAAATAAATTAAAAAAATATATTAATGCTGTTCTTGATTTGAGCATTGATCTGCTTACATGATATTTCATCATAGATAGAAATTAGGTTAAATGTTTTGGTTAAAGAAAGAAAATGTTTCTGAGAAGAGAGGGTTTGTAAGAGGGATGTGTCTGTGATTTATAGTGGAGAGGGCTTAAGCAAGGGTAGAAGAAGATATAACAGCAACTTCAGGAGAAAAAAATCAATTCATATCAAAGAAGGCACAAGGCATCACATCTGGGCATTCCTTAGACTTTTTCCTCTCACGTGCTTGTACAAAGTTGGGAAGACAAAAGTCAGGGGTCAAAATGTCGTCTATACTTGTTTTTTCACCAATAGGGAAGAGTAAAGTGGCTTGGGTTATTCTGATAAAGGATATTTACCATTGGAAGTAATTTATAACTACTTATGCATAGGCCTCTTGACTTATCTCCTCAGAAGTTTTTGGTAAAAAATAAATCACATAAGATTTGTGATGGATTTGTGATGGGGGAAGCTGAGAAACATAATCTCAGGTGGGTGTCATGGGCTTAACTAAAGCTTAGGGAGTTTTATTCCTAAAGATAAGATGGAAAGATTCTTGGAAATATCATTTGGCATCTAGTATTTTTCCAGATTAAATCAAAATAATAATTTGTTACTTTAAATATAATGACATACATAATATAAACAAAAAATTATAAAAATACATATTTAGGGTCAGCTGTACATATTCACTGCTAGTGCTATTATAAAGAATAGAAATATTCTGACTCAGTGTTATTTTGTAGAATATTTTCTCTCTTTTCTTACTCAGAGTTGTCAAGAATCGGGCTTCATTTCCTCCGTTTTTGCCATTTGTATTTCTGCCTTTCTGATGGCAAACAGATTTGATTATAAAACTTTCAAATTCTCCTTTTCTACTTGGTCAAATATGGCTTGCTTTTGTATTTGTAGTTGTATATTTTTCATATTCAAGTCTTTGAGATCCTAAATATAACAAAGACAAAATCCATTCCTAATTCATTTCATGGAACATCCTTGATTTTAGATCTATTCCCAGGAAACTTCTGACTTAGATTTAGGAAGTCCCATGAATTTGGCCCCTATTCATTTTTTTTTCTTTGATGATATTCTTAACATCAGTATAATTCAAACCAGAGCCTTCTCTACCAACTTCAGCACCCATTAGTCTTTCTGTGTTCTATTATTTGCCAGGTTGCCCTATTATTCATTAATTAGCACAAGGATATCTCTACCTCAGAACACTTAAACTTTCTTTTTCCTATCTGGGATGCTTTTCCTCCATTTCTCTTACTTCAGGTCTGTATACAAATATCTTTGCATTGAAGCTTTCCCTAACTACAGTAAAATATTTTCTTTCCCTTCACTGTTACCTGAACTCTCTATTTCTGTCTTCTGTTCATTTCTCAACATTGTATATATTATGACCTTAGAGTAGATTGAATGTTTGTTTATTGATTTCTTATTTTCTTCCCCTAATAGAGTGTAAACTTCAAGACAATAGTCGCTGTGTCTTTTTTCTCCACTATTGAGTAGAACAGTTCATTTTACATAGAAATGCTCAATACATATTTCTTGAATGAATGGATGAATGAATGGGCATTGGTTGTTCCTTGACATAAATAATTTCCAAGGATTTAGAAGGATACTTTCCGAACATGACTCAGAGTGAACACTATGTTTGAAATAGAATTAAAAAAAAAAAAGATTAAGAACAATGAAATAGTGAGTAGGTGGAAATATAAAAACGGTGGGGTCTTCCTAGGAAAGGTATTGTCTCTAAGAGTGAATAGTCATACTACTTAAAAATATCACAGGGGATGCCTGGGTGGCTCAGTTGGTTAAGCAGCTGCCTTCGGCTCAGGTCATGATCCCAGCATCCTGGGATCAAGTCCCACATTGGGCTCCTTGCTCGCCAGGGAGCCTGCTTCTCCCTCGGCCTCTGCCTGCCACTCTGTCTGCCTGTGCTCGCTCACTCTCTCTCCCTCTCTCTCTGACAAATAAATAAATTTAAAAAAATTTTTAAAAAAATCACAGAATCACTTTGTCGTCATGTTCAGGTAGTGGAAATACTTGGGCCTTGGCATGTGAAAGTTTCCAGATCATATTTCCCCAAAATAAGACTTATATATGTAAAAACAAATTCTAAATATAATGTGCGTATAACTAAGATAATGAAAGAAAGTAAAGGAGGAAGAAAGAATTGTATAAATCAGAATTTACCACTTGTCAAGTGGTCTAGAATTTTTTTTCTCTGAACTGGACTTGCAACTGTACCAGATTCAGAGTCCAGACCCTCCATTATAGATGGGTTTATTAACTTTCAGTCCCACTCAAGACTAGAGAAATTGCTTCAATAGGTTATAGCATCCATGACCTTGAAATATAAGAACAGTTATTTAGAGTCTTGTTAAAATAAATGATGACTCTCTTCATTTGCTAGATTCATTTATCAAGTAGAGAAAAAAACCTTAATACCAAGAGACAATAATAACAACAAAAGAGCTTTCTTAAATCCTTTATTTCTACCCAAAATAATTTTGAGTAATAATAAAATACCACCGTCACTGATTTTCAGATCATTTTGAAAGATTTTCCTAAGCTTTTTCAAATAGTGACAGTATATAAAACCCAATTCTTCACAAATAAGGGAAGAATAATTACATGGCAAACATCCAAAATACTCCACACACTTAAAATAGGATTCTCAGTTCTCTTGAATACCACCAGAAAATGGAAAAACTGCAAAATATGCATAAGTAACTTCCATCTTTTATATGTACAAAAGACTTCCTTCAGTGTCCTTACTGTCCTTTGTTTGCTTGTTTAATAACTAAGTTCTCTAAGCTTATAGACACCAAGTTGACTTTGAAATTTTTCAACTTTCAGTATTATAGAGAGAACCTTTTTTTTTCTTATATAAGTAAACAGTGTACAGATTTTGTTGCAGCTGTTTTGTGTAAACAACAATTGGTTTGGCATCATGAGACTTGCATTCAAATGGCAGTTGTCCATGTTACTGCTAGTTGTGTGACCTTGCTCATAGATACATGAGCTTCAACTTCCTTTTTCAGAAAACAAGTTTAACTTGTATCAAGTTAATAGGAAATATGAAAGCAATAAAATATTTGAAAGCATACAATACATTTCTGTCTCACTGCAGGTACTCAATAATAGTTAGCTAAAATGTATTATTCAGTGGCTTTTTGTCAACATTAAAAGGTTAGTTTACACTCTGAAATTCCTCATCTTTTTAAATTAAAGATTTCAGGTAGTAATGAAAGCTCTCTTCAATACAACCATTTTTTATGTCCTCAATGATATTTCTCCTAACTTTATTAAAGGTCAATCTACATTATAAACTATTATAACATATCAAAATAAAAACAAGCCCACATTTAAATAAGGAAAGATTTTATTCAAAAAGACTGTGGCAAAGGGAGAGTGCTCTGACCAGTGTATCTGTCTCAGAGTAAAAACCGAGTGGGATCCATGTTCTCATAAACAGAAGTAAAACAAAGCTAGAAAGAATTAGGTGTGGAGTTGTGGGGTGAACAGAATGCATGATCAAAGAACTGAACAGAAAATGTTTTTCTTTGTGGTTAGCTGGTTTTTCAGAAGATGCCTTTAATAGGGCATAGTTCCTCATCAGTGCTTAAACTCAGGGATGGGACAAAGTTCAGAGGCCTGGGAAAGGAGAAAAGCCTAACCAAAGTTAGTCGAGTTAAGTTAGCAGACGTTTGGTGAGCATTTGGTCAAGCACAAGAATAACAAGCAAAACATTGGACAGTAGTGTTGTTTTTGTTTGTTTTATTTTTCATAATACTGAATGTCTTAGGGCAACTGTGATAGAATACCCTATGGTGCATGGCTTAAGCAACAGACATTTATTTCTCACAGTTCTGGAGGCTGTAATTTGAAGATCAGACCAACGGTGTGGTTGGATTCTTGGTGAAGGCCCCTTTTCTGGTTTACAGATGGCCATCTTCTGTTCTCACATAGTGGAGAGAAAGATTATCTCTTGTCTTTTCTTGTAAGGGCTCTAAACTCATGACCTAATTACCTCTCAATGTTGCCCCCTCCTAATATCATCACATTGGGGGTTGAAACTTCAATATATGATGTTGAGAGAATGTCAACATGTTACAGTTTTCTTTTGAAATGTCTAATATTATAAAAATACCAGAAACTATGAACAAATGAAGAGTTTTGAATAACCTAATTTCAAAATATTCTGATAATAAATGCAGTCACATTAGATGTCTTAAAAGTCATTTTTTAAAAAAGTATGAATATTCAAGACTGGGAACATAAATGTTACTTCCCTCTGGTTGCTGCCCAAAACCTATTTCAGTCATTTTCTTCTTTTGGTCAAAGCAGGTGCTTGTGTCAGTATGTAGATCAAATCTGGAGGATGTGTTCTCTCAAAGAACCCCTGCAGGCTACTTTTCCCTCTGGTTATGTGAGAGACTGAAGAGCAGGGAAGGAGTTATAAAGGACTAGGATCAAAAAGTAGTAAATCCTAGGAAGAAGTAGGGCAGTATCAGGCACTTAGGGGAAGGGCTAAAGTGGCTCTTCTGGATGTATTCATTTTCCCTGACCCTCAAAGGTCATACACACTTGCATATATAACTAGTTGTTTTATCAGACCTCTGCTACTTGTACATCTTGATCATCTATAATTATGCTTAAGAATAGGGAGTAAAATAAACAAGAATGTTAATGTTTTTATTTTGAAGAGTATTGTCTCAAGTTAAATAAATATTCCCTGTTTTCATTTGTATTTATGATTAGAATTTTTACTACATTTTTTCCCTACTTTAATTATAGGTATGATTTTTTTATCCTAAAGATATAGCAATTATAATTATATACTCGAGTGAAATTATTTCTTTTATTTGAGATAAAGGGGGATATTTTGTGTGTACTTATCTGGTGTGTAACTTGTGAAAATTATAGATCTACCTGGAGCTCTTTAAAAATAGTAATATGCTAATCAAACTAAGATACTGTTACGTTAAAACATTTACCAAATCTGTTTTTGTTGTTGTTGTTGTTGTTGTTAAGGTAAATCTTCTCACTGTGAACAGTACTTATCTTTAGGCTGAATCTATGCATAAGAGTTGGTCATCATAATAAGATGTTGAAACTCTCCTTGCCAAAGTCAACAATAACTGCCACGTTGCCTAGGGTAATGGTCTGTTTTCTCTCTTGTCCTTCATCTCTGGCATTTAACACTGCTTACTCATTCTTCCTCCTGAAAGTTTTTTGTTTTTTTGTTTTTTTTCTTCTGTGGTTCTGTGAAATCCACTCTATTGGAAATTCCTTCTCAGTATTTATAAGCTCATTTCTCTCCTATTCTGCTTACATGGATAACTTCTATAAATTTACTCTTCCCTCTATTCTTCATACTCTCCTTTGAGGAACTTTACCTGTTACATAGCTTCAGGAACTATCACCAAAGTTTCTATTACAGAGAAAGAGCCTGTGTTCAGAAAAATACACTTGATACTCACTTGGGATAAAAGCTGAGTACATTATGTAGACACACACACTCACACACACACACACACACACACTCTTGTTAGATTCTAACTGACCGAATACACAGGAAACGAGGGGTTGTGGGAGAACAGAAAAAAGAAGAGATTGAGAGTGGGATGTACTAAGGATAACAGAAGAATGGTTGAAGAACACTCAAGGACAAAGCTATGTGTATTTGAATAAAGTTCATTTTATTTTCAGTTAACACTCTTCTCTTTCTCCTCTTTACTCAGTTACACTGCTCCACATTCAGAATTAGACTGGCAGTTTTGTTTTATTTTAATTTAGTTTAGTTTGGTGTATAGTAATATAAAGGAAAGAGCTGAGTTCCACATTTCTGTCACTGAAAAAATAACACTTGCAAGGTGCTGAGCAAAGAAGTGGTGCACAGCATTGGCACGAGAGATCACCATGTAAACGCTTTTCCCCTAGATATTTGCAGAAACTTGCAGAAAGCATATTAGAGTCTTTTTTGTAGCCTTCCCTGCATACCTTCACCTTAGCGCTAATCACACTCTCCAGAGATTCATCATCTGTCTGTTGTCCCACTGGACTCAAAACTAGTTTAGCACAGAGGCCATGCCCTTTGTTACTAAAATAATAACCTGCTTCTACCATGTGCTTAGAAATGATGAACTACAGCAATGAAGGTGGTTTACTGTTGGCTTTCATAGACATACTGGGCTTTGAAGGAGAAAACAAGAAGTAGACTCAGTAGTATTGACCTAGTTAAAGAATTGGATTCTGTGAGGGGAGCCTTCAGTCCAAATTACCATGTTCAGGAAATTGTTAAAAACCTAGATTTCTAGCAAACAATGTGAATAAAGATGCAAGAGTGGTTCTTTTGGAGTTATTCAGACTTGTGTTTAAGCCCTGGCTCGGTCATTTACTGGTATGTAATTTGTTGTCACGTTCTTAGTTTCTCTGAATTAAAATTTAGCTCATTTTAATTCACAGAGTTATGGGAAATATTGAATTACTTAGCACATGTAAAATGAGTTAATGTTCAGCTAAGGTAAATTTAATGCCTGGAATGTTTTTGCAGAAGTGGAGCAATATTACAGCAATTGTAGACATATTTTGCTTACTCTACAGTTTCACCTGGAGCCAGTTGTGCCATGAGGCAGTCACTTTTTATTTATGTCTGAAAAGAGTACTGCTAAAGAACTGGAATCAAATTTTATTTTTGTTTAAAGAACCCAACTTTTGCTGCCGAGGGCATAAAGCCGAATCAAGTGGGCAAGTGGGAACGGGCGCAGTTATGCTTACTGCCTGTGCTTGGTGACAGTTGTGGATTCTGGGAAGAGTGCAACCTTGGATTCAGCAAAAATGCTCTAACGTGCCTCTCCCCTAAGACTTCATGAAATCAACAGTTCATGAAGAAAAATAGAATGGGGAAAACAACTTAATTTATTTTCTGAAAAACCTTTACTTTGCATTACCTTAACCCTCGAACAGATATGAGATGGTCAAAACAAATCTGAAATTTGCCTAAATTGTAGTGTTTGATTGTTGCTGGTATAAGAGGAAATATATCTGTAATTCATTTTGTAAAGCCCATTTCCTGTTACTTGCTACTGAGATAGCTGCCATGTCTAATTGTGTTTGTGTAGTTCCTTAATTTGCATGAAAGAAGATAACATAAATGAAAAACTCAGGAGGAAGACTAATTCAGATTACTAGCCCAGGAAAGCTAATTTGTTATTCATTAAATGCTAATGAACACAGCACCAATGTTTTATTTGTTTCACTCTATTTGAGATTTGAAAGGTCTTGTAACACAGTTAAAGTCTACAATAAACAGATATGTGAAATTAAAGCATTGCTTTCCTCTAGGTTCTGTTTGGTAGTTATACAATTATTCCTGGACAAGTAAAACAACATGGAAAAGTATGTTTTCTTTCTCTTTGAAAAAAGCAAATTTAATCAAATTAAGCTCTTCTCACGTGCATGTTGCCTTAAATTTAAAAAGATCTGGATATTCTCTATGTCATTTGGGAGTCAAGCTTATTTTTAAAAGTCCACAAATAAAATGGAGTGTGAGTGAAGTGAAATCTATTATATCTTTTTTAACCATTTAAGCAGTATTTGTTAACAGGTTTTTTCCTGACAATATTTTCTATGTCTGCTTTCTATAAAGTGAAGCAGGTAGAAAGTGATGACACTTATAATCAGGGTAGGTTGGCTGTTTTTTTTTTTTTAAACTGTTGTTTATATTAATTAGCTGGATTATGCATTGGCTAATTTGGCTGTTATATAGAATTTGAATTGACCTACCTTTATAGATCTTCGGTTTATAAGAATTCTTCTATATGCCTTACTGGCTGTTATAGTGTAATACTCCATACAATGAATAAAAGGTTGAACTTATGTTTCAGTCATTACTGCTCATCTACCATCAAAACAACAGGTTTTGTTCTATTTGTTAGCAGTGGTTTTCTAATATATATGAAACCGATTCACAAAGAGATATAATTAAGAAGAGGAAAATTATTTTATTTTCTCCTTTTTGTATAATGCATTTAAGACATTCAGAAATCTAATACTCCGTAAGGTGAGTTATCAAGGTCATTTACAGCTCTGAGCTGGGATAAAGTAGTTCATACCAGGGATCACTGTGATGGTTGATTAACCACTGGTTTAAAATGTGATGCCGTTTGGTCACAGAGGACTACCTGCATGATTTCTGTGTTGGGCCAGGTTATGCTTTTTTAATTCCATTCTTTTTCTACCATCCAGATATGAGCAACCTTTAGTTGTAGCAAAAACCTTACTACTGTAGTAAGAAAGACATTTCATTTCGGGCGCCTGGGTGGCTCAGTGGGTTAAGCCTCTGCCTTCGGCTCAGGTCAAGATCTCAGGGTCCTGAATCAAGTCCCACATCGGGCTCTCTGGTCGGCAGGGAGCCTGCTTCCTCCCCTCTCTCTCTCTCTCTCTGCCTGCATCTCTGCCTACTTGTGATCTCTCTCTGTCAAATAAATAAATAAAATCTTTAAAAAAAAAAGACATTTCATTTTTTGCGACTTAGGGAATTTTCAAGCAAAACCTCTTACACAGATCATCCCCACAGCTACTGAAAAATGCTAACCAGTTTTATTATTTTTTTTTATAAATTAGTTTCAAAGGCCTCAACCCGAAAACAGCTATAGAGATAACTACCTCATCTATTTGGCAGCTAATCTTTTTTTTTTTTTTTTTTTTTTAAGAAAATGCTGATTTACAGAGTACAGGCAAGAAGAACACTGAGGGAGAGAGAGAGAACACGTAGGCTTTGGATAAATGAGAGAAAGTTTTAAACCTGACTCAACCACTTACTGGCTTCATGATATTTTTATTACTATTACTTGGTTTCTTCATCTGTCCAACTGGAATAATCAGACTTTATATCATTATTGTACATATAGTTAAAAGTCCCTATGACATCAACCTGCATGTTGTAGGCACTTGATTCATATAACTATAAATTGGCAGTTTAAAATATCACCCTCTGATCAGTTTATTTATCCATAGATTTGTTTATTGTCTGCTTTAAATGATGTCTTAGTCTATCTACTGTGTTTGCCATTATCTTTTAGCACCCAGGACTAGAGCCCATTGCACAGTATCATTCAATAAATATTTGTTAAATCAAAAAATGACTTGCTTACTAGCGAATTCTTAGTTCGTATATTGTTGATTTTGTATAAATTCCAAAAGAGATTAGGAATTATAAACTACTGTGTTCTTGTTTCCCCTAGTGCTACTTCTGTCTTAGGATGTAAGTAACATAAGGAATATTTTTAAAATGTAGTTTAAAAATTATTATTCTCATTCCACTTCCATTTATTTTTTTAAAAGAGTTTAATTATAAAATTAAGTTTGGACATATTATTATAGCATGAGGCAATTTTGAAAGTGATTAGTATTTGGTGGCCTTTGAAAATTTTTTCTTAAGGCTATAGGCTTATTGCCACTAACAAAATAAACCTAGTTTTCCTAATAGCATTTTGATTTACTCCTATTATTTCGTGAAGAATTATGTTGCAAGATGAGTTCTATTTTAAAATATACAAATGTCGATGAACTCTCCGCAACTCAGAAAACAATAGCAAAGACCAAAACCATTTCTTGATTCTTTTGACCTCATGGTTAAAGTCTAAATTACTTCTTGACACCCTCAAACAAATAAACAAACAAACAAAAACACTTAGGAGAGCAAAACTGAGAAATAAAACAATAGGTTCTATTACAAATGTACTATGGACTCTGTGACCTACTGAACTATCTGTGACAAGTTTAATCCCCAAGTGATTGAAAAATTTGTGATACTGCTTTTACTGGGTTATTAGACAATTCAACATTATCTTTGTGTATCAAATTAGAGTGAGTGCTTTCATTTCTCAATATAGGTTTGTGGAAGGGCTGAAAGGTCATTTGTTGTTTACTTATGGTTGCTGCAATGACACAATTGCCACAGGCCTCAGGCTTTTATGGGGTTGAAATTGAAATACAACTTAATTAAGACATTGTAAGTCCCTGTAAGTGAACACTGTACAATATTTTTTAGTCAACCCATTGACAATTGGTTTTCTATCCACCCCTGACATCAGGAAAATTCCCCTCAACTAACTCCACTCTCCTCCCTCTTGTGCCAAAATCTGGAAAGTCCATAAAAAGCTCCAGATAGTTTCTTTAAATCTAAGGAGGGAGAGAGCTTTTTCCTGCTTCTGTCTGCAATCCTGTGCACATCACTGACCTTTTAGGAAGAAAGGACTTAGTTCTCCAAATTTCTTTCGGCCATTGGGCACAAGAAAGGAGTGAGGTATGTTACTATGTTCAGGCTGACAGACTTGGAGACACCAGAATACAGAAATCATTGTCTACATAAATTCATAGGAAGCTATGTTTAATTCATGAATGCAGAAGTATTACATATGGTGCCAAATCATCAAGTATCATGAATTATACCATAGTTGGGACCATTCAGCACAAATCATGGAACCCAAGGCCTTACAAGATGACCTGTTACTCAGTTGGAGGCCTTTTCCTTAGTTAAGGCTGAAATTATCTCCAGAGTATTATTCTGTCCCTTTAATAGCCTTCTACCTCACATCTATATTTCTCAAAAATTCTTCCTTTAAGTGAGATGCAACATGGGGGACTAGGGGGGTAGAAAAAGAAGAAAAGAAACAAGATGGGATTGGGAGGGAGACAAACCATAAGTGACTCTTAATCTCACAAAACAAACTGAGGGTTGCTGGGGGGAGGGGGTCGGGAAAGGGGGGGTGGGGTAATGGACATTGGGGAGGGTATGTGCTATGGTTAATGCTGTGAAGTGTGTAAACCTGGTGATTCACAGACATGTACCCCTGGGGATAAAAATATGTTTATAAAAAAAAATAAAAAATTATATAAAAAAAATTCTTCCTTTAAAACAATGTTATTCAAAACTTAATCAGTTGCACACCTTTATGTGAAATTTACCTTATTTAAGTAAAAACATATTAAGTTCTCTGATGTTTATATTTGTATTTTTATAAATTATATACATATTTTACCATACTATTATATATTGCTACAGTAATACAAATTATGAAGAAATTGAGATGAAAAGAAGTAATATTACTCTTTTTTAATTAACATAATTTGCATACTTTTATTTCCTATAGAATCTTACTACTTTAGCAGATCCTGAGCATGTCCTCTGGTCTAATTCTTCAGCCTCATCTCATACTAATCCATTGCCCTTTCCTGTTTATGTTTAAGAAATACACAGTTTGATGGGGTTCCTTCAGGCACTACTGTGAGTGCAAATATTGGTTGATACACTTTTTATCTATATTAAATTAGTTGTTATAGTCTCTTCTCTGACTAGACCATAAGCTTCTTTTGTAACAGATCCTGATCATCTCTCTCTTTCTCTCTCATACCGTAGTTCATCAGATATAGGGAATACCCAATATACATTTTCATTTGGCAAGAGAATTTTCCAGCACATGTATATAACAGTCCACACAGGAGTATAAATTATTTTTATTATTTTTTAAAAATTAATTCCAGCATAGTTTAACATACTGTGTTATTGTTAGTTTCAAGTGTACAATATAAGTGATTCAGCAATTCCATACATCACCTAGTGCTTATCAGGACAAGTTCCCTCCTTAATCCCCATCACCTATTTTACACATCCTGCCACCCACCTCCCCTCTGGTAACCATCAGTTTGTTCTTTATAGTTGAGTTTTCTTGGTTTGTGTGTCTCTCTCTCTCAATCTTTTTTTTTTTTCTTTGCTCCCTTGTTTTGTTTCTTAAATTCACATGTGACTGAAATCAAATGGCATGTGTCTTTTCACATATGAGCAGAATTTGAGAAGCTTCAGTAACCATTTTATTAAGATTTATATATGCCATCTTTTTAATTAAAATAAATGGAGTTCCTCTCATATCTAAACAGGAGAACAGCATCTATACAGAATTACCAGAATATGCAGTATCTGTACTGAATCACCAAAGTAATATATACGTGTATTTTGGTACAAAGAACCTGTGAACAAATAATCATTAATATAACAATTCAGATTACACAACAATGTGAGAAAATTTTAGAAAAAAGCTAAGTGCAAAAATAGGATACATAATTGTACATCAATTGTACATATGATTACATAACTATTAAAGATATATTCAAAAGTAAAGGATGTAATGTTGAATAATGAAACATTGAAATTAATATTTAGGCTTCTTGGCATTTTGCTGATTTCATACTTGTTTGCTGATATTATCACAAAGCATAGTGGCATTCCTCTTACAGGTATTTGTTGGTGCTTTCTGGGTTCTATGCCTCATAAGACCCTGTGCTATTAATATTACTAAATACTTTATGGTTCCACACTAGGCTTGATTCTCTAGCAATATTATCAGCTACTCCCAGTGTATTCTGGAGCTTGTCAACAAGTTTTAATAACAATGCTGGTGGTACGTTTTTCTCCACCCCACCACCCCCCACCCCCAGCAGACTCTGACACCTTCCCCCAACCTCTTTGGGGAATTTGAGAAATACATATGCCATGTTTTTGCTATTAGAAATGCCCCAGGATGTTTTCTATTTGTGTCTATAATTCTTATTTTTAGTTTTCTTTTGGATAGATCTTTTTTCTCCTGATTTGAATTATAAGTTTTTGTTCTTCTTCTTTTAGAACTTTTAAGAATCTGTTCTTATTTTTACTTCTAAAAAATTTTAACTTCTAAAAAAATCAGATCATCCTCCCAAATGATGTCAGAATTTGAGCATGCTGATAATCATCCTCACTTCTTATACGTTGTTACTGCTCAATATTTGTATTGTTTTATTTTTATATTTTTATTTTTTAATTATTTTTGTGTTATATACTTCATACTTTAGACATTTCTTTAGGCCACTTCCTTTATTCTTTTACATGATTCTTGTCTTTCACCTATACCAATCTCTGCTTATTTAATTATGGCTTTTTTATTGGAAATTGTCAGTGAGAGACATATTTTGATAGAAAATAGTTTTATTTTTGTCTTACATCTTCTTCTTAGTATTTTAAAGATAATCAGTTGGCTTCATGTTGCTCATAAAAACATTTGCTATAGACCTAATTTTATCTCTTGCCTATGATTTTTTTAAGAAATCTTAATTTTAGTATTACAAAATTTCACTAAGGTATGTTCAACTATGGATTTCTTTCCTTCTCCTACTTAAAACCTCTTATGCTTCTTTGCATTGTAAGTCTTGTCTTGTTTCACTTCTGATATATTTTATCTCTGAAAATTTCTTTCCTTCAGTATAACAGTATTTTTTAGGAAATTTTAATACATGTGTGTGTATCTCCATTCCTATTATATTCATACCTATTTATATCCATAAATCATATTGTGTGTATTTATTATATGTATATGTATATACACATATATATACATTCCTATTATATCCATTACCATTTATATCCATAAATCCTATTATGCATTGTTATGCCCGAATTTTCACATCTGAGAGACTACCAAGGAACAAAGCACTGATGCAATCACATGAGGGTTTATTTGACAAGCTTAAGCTTGGGCCCAAGTATACCCGACACAGCAGAGTAGGGACTTGGACCCTAAACCAGATTATAGTCAGAGTTTTTAAAGGCAGAGTAGGGGTGGACTTGGCGGTGGGTGAGGACAAAGGGGATTATGGATGATGTAAGTCTTCAAGGATTTTTGGAAGCAAGGTTTCCAGGACCTTGAGGGGCTAGCTATTGTTGGGAGAAAGGTTATTTATTTATTTATTTATTTATGTTTAAAGATTTTATTTATTTATTTGACAGAGAGAGATCACAGTAGGTGGGCAGAGAGACAGAGGGAAGCAGGCTCCCTGCTGAGCAGAGAGCCCGATGCGAGACTTGATACCAGGACCCTGAGATCATGACCTGAGCTGAAGGCAGCGGTTTAACCCACTGAGCCACCAAGGCACCCAGAAAGGTTATTTATTACCAATAATAAAAATCTTCTCATGAGACCCTTTAGATGTATATCTGTGGGCCATATACTTGGGAATGATTCTCCACACTATCTTGGTGGTTTATAGATAAAGTTTCCTAAATTAGACTTACAGGATCCTGGTCAGACCTGTTGGAGCAGGGGGTCGGGCTAGGATTATCCTTAGCAAAACCTCAAGGTGAGGGCAGTTGAGTCCCCAGGGGAGAACTACTCTGCCGATTTCAAGGGCTTGTCAGTAAGTAAGGAATTTTAATGATTTTCTTCTGCCTCTGTTTCCCACATCAGCTAAACTTCAGGTGGGATGGCCTTAATTTTCTTGGGCTCCACAGCGTATGTGTGTATACGGGTATATACCCATTCTAGCCTGTTTCTTTTTTTTTCCCCCAAATATTTTATTTATTTATTTATTGAGAGAAAGTGAGAGAGAGAGAACAAGTATGAAAGGGGGAAGGATCAGAGGGAGAGGAATAAGCAGACTCTGCTGAGCCTAGAGTCCCATGTGGGGCTCAATTTCACGACCCTGTGATCATGACCCCAGCCAAAACCAAGAGTTGGACATTTAACCAACTGAGCCACCCAGGCACCACTAACCTCTGTTTCTTTTAACCTCCCTTTCACATCTTCAATCTTTTTTTCTCTTTTTATTCTTGAAAGTAATCTGAGATGTCTTCTAATTATTTTTATATCTTCTGCTTAATATATTTTTGTGCTTTTATTTAATTTTTTTACATTATCATTCTGCATTCACTTTCAAAGATTTTTTTTATATTTATTATTGATTTCAAGCATTTACTTTATGCATCTTTACTTGAAATATTTATTTTATTCTTCCTGGAAGTTAATATAAGAATCACCAATTAATATAAGAATAATAATACTTGAGAGTAAAATTATGTTTTTAATTGTTTCATATGCCTCTTGCTTATATGGTCTTGTTATCATAAATGTTTGTAATTTTTGTTTGTGAGGCAACTTTATCTGGGAGAAGACTTTCTGGTCTGAGTTGAGAGTTGGAGTGTATCTTCATAGTGGGTTTTTGGTTTATTTTCATCAGATGTACTAGGAGTTCAAAAGCCAGTAATTAGTATTTTTTTTTCTTTTTCCTTTTTTTCAGTGACCAAACTTTATGTTAATTTCCTGGGTTGGGGCTTCCCAGAGCAATGTCTGGGCTGAACTGAAAAGCTTCTTTTTTGTTTGTTTTCACCCAAAGGTTATGTAGATAGAGTGAAGCTTGTAACAGTCTCTGGATTTCTCTTTTCACCTACTTTTCCAGCTTTATTGGTAGTTGAAATTCCTGGTTTATCTTTAGTGATCTTATTTTCTAACATGGCACAAGGTCTAGCCCCCTGGGTTTACGTTGATGTAACCCTTTCTAATATGTTCTCCCACCACCTGAGACCTCACATGGAAGCAGCGTCAGCTCTTCTGCTTTCCGCACTAGGGGTCAGTTTTAATATTATTTCTGGAAACTGGAAATTTCCTTTTCTTTAAGGCAAGATCAGATTTGAATTTAAAATATATTTGTTAGGTTTTGCCTAGGATATCCTATGTTATATGACAGGGGAATATTTATATTTTTTCAATCTACTCCATTACAATCACAATTATATTCCTACACATATATCACAATTATAATCACAGTTATATCCTACATATCAGCCTCTAAACAGTTCAGAAAGGTTTTCTCACTTGATTAAAATAAAAGACGTTTCACAGTTTAACTTCACAGAAGAAAAGGAAACAAAACAATTATATCATTATTTAAAAACCTCACCTACAGATTTTTAAAAGTACTTCAATTTTTTAAATCACTTCAGATAAATACCTTGCTCACTCCTCATAAATACCTTGGTAATTACAGATAGTAAGCATTTATTTATATATATATTTTATGAGAATCATCTGAATTTTATGTATTTATGGCCTTATGTTTATTATATTTTTATGGCTTTATTGATATATGATTGACAAATAAAAATTGTGTATATTTAGGTTGTACATTGTGATGTGTTTTTTAAAGTTGTGTGATGTGTTGATTTAATATACATATACACTGTAAAATGATTATCACAGTCAAGTTAATTAACATGTCCTCACTAAATTTGCTAAGACTGTAGGCATTTATGGAATAAAGAAAGGACATCATACCCTATGACCCTAAATAATTAAAAATAACTCTGCTTATTGTGTAGCTAATACAGTTGAATATGTCATGATGACAGTATTCAGTGTTACCTTTTATAGTCAATTATTTCCCCTTCATATTTTGTGGACACATGATGGTAATGTCTTATAATGTTTGGAATTTATATGCCTAAGAACCTACCAATACACTTCAAGGAACAAACTTCCATGAAAAGTTGCCTATTAGCTAAAGACCATAAAGCAAACTTCTATACTCTCAGGCACTTCCTTCAAATATGAATTAATGTCTATGATTGCATAATTCTGTCAAGTTGCAGACAATGTTAGGAAAATACAGAAAGACCTACTCATATGAAATAGGAAGCACTACAGGAATAGAAAACTGTTGACTTGCTATAAACTTATTATTAATTTAAATGGAGTGGATAATTGAGAGGAGACTATAAATATAACATCACTCCCTATCTTAAAATATTTCCTATTTCCAAAATGTGATAATGTCTTTTTTTCTTAAACATAAACTGTACCTAAGTTACATCAGATGATATGTTTATAGATACTGCTTCATCTATATGTTCAAATCTATTGCAAAATCTAGAAAAGTTGAACATAACTTTTGATGTGACTAAAACATGTTTTTCTTTAAAAAACTTAGAAAAACTACTTAAGAAATGTTAAAAAGGTAATGGAGCACATTAACTCACATCATTCACTCTACAATTTGAGAGATTCAAAATGGGTCATTAACTATAATTTGACAATGCTGTTCTGAGTAGGAAAAAAACAGAAATGTTACTACAAAGCTTCATACTCTATTCCTTTTAAAAGTGTATAGTTACCACAATAATAAAAGCATTTAAAAGGCTTTTTCTTTTGACTGTGAAATTTGATTATATATGACATCCTTTACAAAAAAAAAAAAAAACTTTCAGTGAGAGCTTTTAGGTAATTGCTGAACTTTTAGTTCTGTATAGTCTATCTATAACATCAATTTTCTATTATTGAAAATATATTACTAATTGAAAGCTACAGATATTCAGTTGCAATTGCTTCAGGAAAGAAAATATTCATGATTTTAGAGTCTACTTCTGTAAGGTGTTGAACCTAAAACAAAGTTCTCATTTTAGCTATAGCAAAGTCTGTCTTATCAGATCCCATCCAAATCATAACTTAATTAGGTTATTTCAGCATCAGATAGCTATTCCAGCATTCCAGCATAGGGTTTAATCCCGGTGTAAACTCTATATTCTAGGTATAAATAAAATAATGATATAAAGTGATTTACACATGTAAAAAACCCAAAATATTATTCAGGTCTGTAGTTCAATAAAATTACTTTCAAACTGATGACTGTGAGTCAATTATTCTGGTAGATTTGTAGTGTATTATATTGAGGTTTTTTTTTCTTCTATGTTTTTATTTAAGTTCCAGTTAGTGAAGTTACAGTGTCATATTAGTTTCAGGTGTAGGGTTTAGTGATTCACCACTTACATACAGCACCCAGTGCTCATCACCAGTGCCCTCCTTAATCCCCATCACCCATTTAACCCCTCCCCCATCCCACTTTATTAAGTTTTAACTTACATTTCTGTAATTACTATGAGATTAAATACCTTAAATTACTTACCTTAAATTAAATTACTATGAGATTAAATATATATCAGTCATTTGCATATGTTCTATTGTAACACCCATTCAAAGTGTTATCCAGTTTTCTATGTAATTCCTTTTTAAAATAGTAATGTGATCTATATTCCAGGTACAAGTTATTTATGCCTTATATGATCTGTAAATACCTTTTCAAAGTTTGTCATTTCCCCTGCCAGTCTCAGTACTATTTTTTAGTGATTAAAAATTTCATTTTTCCTTTATGTCTAATCCTCTTTCTGTTTTATTTGAAAAATAATCTTTGCCTACAATAGGTTTAGGGAGATATTCTCCTGTGCTGTCGTCTAGAAGTGTTAATATTGTGTTGCAGGTGCTATATTCTGTAATATTTTATCAGGATATATGGGAGACAATAAGAAACCCAAGGAATTCACCATTGTGTTATTCATCGTTCAGAAATCCATGGGTTGACTTCCTTCTTCTTTCTACCTATTATAGTCTTCCTATGCTTGTTTATGGCCAGGATGTTTTAGTTGTATATAGTAGAGGGTCTAGAAGAAGTAATCTATCTTGATAGAATCAGAAATTGTCTAGTAATTTTTCAAGTTTTGTGTGTGTGTGTGTGTGTGTTTTATTTGTACTTAATGCCTGTGTAATGTTGACAATTATATCTCAAACTGTTTTAAAAGTGTTTTGCCAACATTCCTTGCTTAATCATTATCTCAAATTGTGTATGTTTTCTTTCATTGAACTTGGTTATTTAAATGGTGGAATCAGCATAATTGTGTTTTCTTTGACCCTGTTGTGGTATATATGTATATCATTTTTACAATTAATTTGCTTGCAATGAATATAATGTGTTATACTTTAGCATTAACATTTTATAGGCAATAAAAAAATCAATTGTCATTTTGTATAAAGACATGTCATTCAATGAGCGTCTGTATGCATTATGAAAATTTTGTAAAATGAATATATGCATTTTGAATATGGTTGCTACCAACCTTTTCTATTTATTCCTACAAAATGGAACCATAGAAGTCTTAACTATAGTAGATACCTCATAGACAAGAGAGATTTTCTGTATTTACTAACAACCTAAATAGTTGAAAGCAGAGCAATACTGAGAACAGATGTTTCAGTACTTATCCAAATAATCTGACCATTTAATTGCCATATGGCAGAAAAACAAAAACAAAACAAACAAAAGCCGCTGAAAACTTGACTATTCCTTATCTTTAGGGAATGTGACACTTAGGATATGAAATGGGTTACAAATATAATACCGTGTCAGTCAACAATTTTATTTAAAAGTTAATTTTATTAAAAGATAAAAATCACTTCATTATGCAATAGCACAGTGATAAATATCATACAGGCTTTATGCTTGACACTATATTGATAAAATTCCTGGATGTTAATACTCAGTGATGGAGAATTCTGCCAGACTTCAATGCCATCTGTTTTCAGATCAATATATTGTAATTGACTGATGGGAATTCTAAAACAGAAATCCAGCTGTTCGACATTTGTCCTCTCTGACCAAAAGTTAAATTATCACATTATACATCTACATAATTACATTCATTTTTACTATAATGTGACCTTGTAGATGGTAGAGTCTTTAGTAATCAGGTGACACAGGAGCTTCTGTTTGGAGAAAGTTTATACTAATACTACTATATTTCCCCACAAGCAAAATACTGGTACAGATTTAAATATAAAAGCCATCCAATTTTAGATCAGTCAGGACTACTGGAGACATTAACAGCTTCTAATACCTGAAACTAATTTGACAGTGAAGGGAACTTCACCTGCTATGATGATGATATATGCAGACAACCAGATAGGCTTATGTGGTGTGTTGTATGTTTGGTTTTATCTGTGTTTGTGTTTAGGGTACAATATCTATAACAGTACCAGGGGAGGTATTCTCACTGTCCCCATGAGTATGCATAGAACATAATTCTTTCTTTGAAAGAATTTTCCATGAAATTCAGGTAATTAGAGATGCAATTTATTTAATAGTTTATGATAATTTCATGTTCAAATTTTGGAGATCTCTCAAGATGTGAGAGGATTGATTACTTTGAAATTTAAGCTATTGGTTTTTTGGTTATTAAGATGACAAACTAGGATCAATTCAGGATAATTCCATGGAGATATTTTCTACCATAATGTATATATTAGTATTGGCAACAAATATTGTATAACTATATATATACATTGAATATATATATATACACACACACACACATTGAAAATAACCAGTCCATACCCCAGGCTACATAAAATCACTAGGGAGCCCAGGACACTAAACTTGAATATACATTCCTGCCAGACACTTGTGTTTCAACTCACCATAGGGATGTCCTGCTAAAAAGATTAAATAAGAATCAGAGTGTTATAGTATCTATAATATATAGTATATAATTGAAAATCACTCATCATACTGAGAACCAGGAAAATTACAGCAAGAATGACAAAAGACAATTGATAGACATCAATGCTGATGTGAATCAGGTGTTGAAATTGCCTTACAAGTGTTTTAAAGCAACCATTGTAAAAATGCTTCAATGAGCAATTACAGATTCAATAAGAAAATTACGGATTTTCTTGAAGTAAATTAAAACAAAAATCTCATAAAAGAAATAGAAATTATTTATTAAAAGAAATGTAAATAATAAAATTGAAAAATGCAATAGCTGAAATACAAACTCACTGGGCAGGCTTAATACAGAGTGTAGATTACAGAGGATGGAATCAGTGAATTTTTTTTTTAAAGAAGATAATCATTTTTTTTTAAGATTTTATTTTTATTTATTTATTTGAGAGAGAGACAGTGAGAGAGAGCATGAGAGGCGAGAAGGTCAGAGGGAGAAGCAGACTCCCCATGGAGCTGGGAGCCTGATGCGGGACTTGATCCCAGGACTCCGGGACCATGACCTGAGCCGAAGGCAGTTGCTTAACCAACTGAGCCATCCAAGCGCCCGGAATCAGTGAATTTAAGTACAAATCAGTAGAATGAACCAAAGATGAAAAACAGAGGAAGTAGAGTAAAAAAAAAAAGAACATCATCTCACAGAATATATATTATATATATTCAATATATATATTCAAAATATATATTATATATATTCAAAATCACTCACTTGCTCATATGACCAGTGCACTCCTTAATCCCCACCACCTATTTAATCCATCCTCCCACCCAGCTCCCCACTTCTCCTCTGGTTTATTCTCTAAAGTTAAGTCTGTTTCTTGGTTTCTCTCTCTCTCTCTCTCTTTTTTCCTTTGCATGAAATAATATATTTGTCTTTCTCTAGCTTTCTTAATTTGCTTAGCATTGTATTCTCTAGCTCCATCCATGTCATTGCAAATTATTGTTTTTATAACTCAATAATTTTCCATTATATATGTATATATAAATTTTCCATTTTGTGTATATATATGTGTATATATATATATATATATATATATACACACACATATATATCACACACAAATATCACACACAAATATATCACACATTTTCTTTACCCATTCATCGATTGATGGACATTTGGGCTACTTCCATATGCTGGTATAAACATCAGGGTGCATGTATCTCTTTTAATTAGTGTTTTGTATTCTTTGTGTAAATACCCAGTAGTATGATTGCTGGATCATAGGGTAGCTCCATTTTTCACTTTTTGAGGAATCTCTATACTGTTTTTCAGAATGGCTGCACCAGTTTGCATACCCATAACAATATAAGAAGGTTCCTGTTTCTTCACATCTTTGCAAACACTGTTTCTTGGGTTGTTGATTTTAGCCATTCTGACAAATGTGAGGTGATTTCTCACTGTAGTTTAGATTTGTAATTCCCTGATGATGAGTGATGTTGAGTATCTTTTCATGTATCTATTGGCCTTCTGGATGTCTTCTTTGGAAAAATGCCTATTCATGTCTTTTGCACCCCACCCTTTTTGGATTATTTGTTTTTTTTGGGTATTGAGTTTTATAAGTTCCTTATATATTTTAAATACTGTTCCTTTTTGGATATTGCATTTGCAATATCTTTACCTTCTCTATAGGTTGCTTTTTAGTCTTGTTGATTGTTTCCTTTGCTGTGCAGAAGCTTTTTATATTGATGTAGTCCCAATAGTCATTTTTTGCTTTTGTGTCCCTTGCCTCAGAAAACATATCTACAAAAAGTTTCCATGGCCAATGTCAGAGAAATTACTCTCTGTGCTATCTTTCCAATTTTTATGGTTTCAGGTTTCACAATTAGGTCTCTAATCCATTTCAATTTATTTTAGTATGGTGTAAAAATGTGGTAATTTCATTCATTTGCATGTTGCTGTCCAGTTTTCCCAACACCATTTGTCGAAGAGACTATCTTTTTCCCACTAGATATTCTTTCCTGCTTTGTCAAAGATTAACTATCCATATAATTGTGGGTTTATTTCTGGCTTTTCTATTCTCCTCTATTGATCTGTGTGTCTATTTTTGTGCTGTATCTTAATGTTTTGTTGACTACAGCTTTATAATATATACTTGAAATCTGGAACTGTGATGTTCCAAGCTTTTTTCTTTTCATTTTCTAGATTGTTTAGGCTATTCAGGGTCTTTTGTGGTTACATACAAATTTTAGGGTTGTTTGTTCTAGTTCTGGTGAAAAAATGCCAGCGGTGTTTTGATAGAGATTGCATTAAATGTGTAGATTGCTTTGAGTAGTATGGACATTTTAACAATATTTTTTCTTCCAATCGATGAGTATGGAATGTTTCTCCATTTCTTTATGTCATCTTCAATTTCTTTCATTGTATTTTACAATCTTCAGAGTAAAAGTCTTCCATGTCTTTGGCTAGATATATTATATTCCATGTCTTTGGTATAGTTTGGGATGAATAGATATCAACTTTTTTTAAATGTCTGATAGAATTTCCCTGTGAACTGGGCACCTGGGTGGCTCAGTCAATTAAGCGATTGCCTCCGGCTCAGGTCATGATTCCCAGGTCCTGGGATCAAGTCCCGCATCAGGCTCCTTGCTGAGCAGGGATCCTGCTTCTCCTGCCTCTGTTTCTCTCTGTCTCATGAATAAATAAAGTACTAAAAAAAAAATCCTTAAAAAAAAAATTGAATTTCCCTGTGAAGCTATGTGGTCCTGAACTTTTTGTTCATTGTGTTTTGATTACTGATTCAATTTCTTTGGTCATTATCAGTCAACTCAAATTTTCTACTTCTTCATTTTTCAGTCTGGTAGGTTGTATGTTTCTAGGAGTTTATCCATTTCTTCTGGGTTGTCAATTTGTTTCCACATGGTGTTTCATAATATTCTCTTATAGTTGTTTGTATTTCTGCGGTGTTTGTTGTTATTTCTCCTCTCTCACTTGTGATTTTATGTAGGTCTTTCACTTTTCTTCTTGATAAGTCTGGCTAGTGGTTTATCAATTTTATTGATTTTTTTTTTCAAAGAACTAGCTCCTGAGTTCACTGATTTGTTCTATTGTTTCTCTTTTTAAATATTCTATGTCATTTTTTTATGCTCTAACCTTATTATTTCCTTCCTTCTGCTGTGTTTAGGTTTTGTTTGTTGTTCTTTTTCTAGCTTCTTTAGGTGTGAGGTTAGGTTTTTTGAGATTTTTCTTTCTTCTGAGGTAAGCCTTTATTGCTATAAACTACCCTCTTAAAACCACTTTTGCTGCATTCCAAAGGTCTGGGACCATTGTGTTTTCATTTTCATTTGTTTCCATGTACCTTTTCATCTCTTCTTTTATATCCTGGTTGACCCATTCATTGTTTAGGAGCATGTTATTTAACTTCCATGTATTTGTGGTCTTTCCAAATTTCTTCTTGTGGTTGACCTCTAGTTTCATAGCATGTGGTCAGAAAAGATGCATGGTATAATCAACTTTGATATTCTTGAATTTGCTGATGTGTTTTATGGCCCAATACATGATCTGTTCTAGAGACTATTCCATGTGCACTTGAAAATTATGTGCATTCTGCTGTTTTAGAATGAAATGTCCTGAATATATCTGTTAAGTTTATCTGGTCCAGTGTATCACTCAAAGTCATTGTTTCCTTACTGGTTTTCTGTTTAGATGCTCTATCCATTGATGTAACAAAGGTGTTAAAGTCCCCTACTATTATCCTATTATTATCAATTAGTTCCTTTATGTTTATTGTTAATTGTTTAAATATTTGGGTGCTTCCATGTTGGGTGCATAAATATTTACAATTGTTGTATCTTTTTGTTGGTGTGTCCCCTTTACTATGTTGTGCCCTTCATTGTCTCTTGTTACAATCTCTGTTTTAAAGTATTTTTCTGATATAACTATTGCTACTTTGGCTTTCTTTTGACATACATTTGCATAATAAATATTTCTCCATCCTTCACTTATAATCTGCAGGGGTCTTTAGGTCTAAAATGAGTCTCTTGTAAGTAGCACATAGATCAGTCTTTTTTTTTTTTTTAAATCCTGACATCCTATGTCTTTTGATTGGGGCATTTAGTCCATTTGCATCCAGTGTAATTATTAATAGATACATATTTATTGCCATTTTATTATTCATTTTTTGTTTTTTTCTTAAGATTTTCTCTGATCCTTTCTTGCCTTTCTCTCCTTCACGGATAGCTGGTTTTATTTAGTGATATATTTAGATTTCATTCTTTTTATCCTTTGCATATTTATTGGTGTTTTTTTATTTTTAGTTACCATTAGGTTTGTATATAATCTCTTCTGCATATAGCAGTGTATATTTTAGTCATTTTAGTTTGAGCCATTCTTTGCTTCTCTTCTTCCCACATTTTAGGTATGTGCTGTCATATTTTACACCTTTATTTTATGAATCCCTTGACTAATTTTTACAGTAATATTTATTTTAACTGTTTTTGTGTTTTTTACTTTTCTTACTCTTACTTATGAACTTTCTTTGCACTCAAGGAGTCCCCCTTTTTTTTAGGGCTTGTTTAGTGGTTATGAACTCTTTTAAATTTTTGTCTAAGAAACTCTTTATCTTTCCTTTTATTCTAAATGATGGCCTCCCTGGTATTCCTGGCTGCAAGTTTTTCCCCATACAGCACTTTGGATATATCATGCCACTTTCTTCTGGATTGGAAAGTTTCTGCTGAAATATCCTCTGCTAGCCTTATGGGTTTTCTCATGTAAGTTACTATCTTCTTTTGTCTTACTGCTTTTAAGATTTTTTTCTTTGTTACTATATTTTACAATTTTAATTACAATATGTCTTGGTGTGGCTGTGCTTTTGTTGATTTTTTTCAGAGTTCTCTGTGCCTCTTGGATCTGGATATCTGTTTTATTCCCCAGATTATGGAAATTTTCAGCTATTATTTTTTTCAAATAAATTCTTTTCCCCTTTTCTCTCTCTTCTTCTTCTGGGACTCTTATAATGGAAATGTTATTTTGTTTGATGGAGTCACTGGGTTCCTGACGTCTGTTTTCATTTTGCATATTTTTTTTCTCCCTTTTGTTCAGCTTAATTACTTCTCATTACTCTGTCTTCTAGGTCATTAATTCATTCCTTTGTTTCTTTCAGCTTGCTGTTCATTCTATTGAGCATGTTTCTCATTTTGATTATTGAGCCCTTTATCTCTGCTGTTATTGTCTCTATACTAATGGTCTCACTGATGTCCTCCACTCATTTTCACATCCGTGAGTGTCCTTATGGTCATTGTTTTAAATTCCCCATCAGTTATGTTACTTATATCTGTTTCACTTAGATTTCTTACTGTGGTCTTGTCCGGTCTTTAATTTGGGGCTAATTTCTCTGTCATCTCATTTTGTCTGTCTTGTGCCTGTTTCTTTGTGTTAGAGAAGTCTGTTGTGTTTCCTCTTCTTGACAGTCATGGCATTATGAAGAGTTCCTGTAGTGCTGTGTCCTGTTCCCAGGGCAAGACACTACCAGGATTCTCCAGTGTGTGCTGCATGCACTCTGCTTTTGTGTCCTGGCTGCTTTATCCTTCATGCCAGTCCTCTGTAGAGGTTCCCTTTGCCTGTTGTGGGCAGTGTTTGGTCTCTGGCCTGAATGTGGTGCTTTTTAACTAGGTATGCTCTAGTCTGCTTGAGACCTGAGAACTGTGACCACCACCATCAGAACTGAGGCTTTGTAAAACTCCAGAGTAGGAAACACCATGTTGGCAGAGGTTTGGCCCAGGCTTTTGGGGAAGGGGGCCTGCTGTGCTGGAACTGAGGCATGTGTGACTGGGAAGGGTAGTTACCATAGAGTGGGGTGGGACAAGGCTTGGTGTAAGCAAGTTAGGTAGTGAATAATTGAGCTGTGCTGGTTTTCCCACAAGTTGTCCTGTAGTTCTGCTGATTGGCATGGGAGGGCAATGACATGGTGTCTTTCTATGAATGCTGCCTCTGTGGACTTGCTCTGAGAAGAGCAAATAATCTTCTGACTCTGTGCCCCAACTGCTCTTTCTATCAGTGTTTCTGTGCTGTATGTCCACAGGCTACTTGCCCTACCTCCTCTCCAATAGCAGCCCCAGTGTCTTCTCAGCTCTCCCTGAGCAAATCTAAGGTTAAAAACTAAGCTAAGTTAAAAACTCTAATTTTTAAGCCCTGCTAGTTGCAAGAACTCATGATATTCAGGCTCTCTTACTTTCTAAGTCAGTTCCTATAGGGATTTGTTGTCCCCGTGTGATGCTTGTGTGTTAGTCTGTCTCTTACCCTTCTCTACAACTGTGTTTCCCTCCCCACTGCAGCAGCCATGATATATTTCTTTCCTAAGCTGCATCTCCATACTTATTACCATTTAGATGTGGCTTCTTCTTTAGTTTTATTGTGGAGCCTGTATCCATTTGTATTTGTGGGGTGAGATGAACCTAGTGTCCTCCTACTGTAGACATCACCTCACCTCACACTCCAATATCTAACAATGGGTTTTTGAAAAAAAGACATTACATTTTATATATATATATATATACACACACACACACACACACACACATATATATATATTTTTGACATCATATATATTTTTAAGTTACCCTTTTCGTCATCAGATTCTCAAAAAGAGAGGGCAGAGAGTTGGACCAAAAACTATTTGAAGAGATGACTGAAAACTTCTCAAATTTGGGAAATGACATAAGCCCAGAGATTCAAGAAAGTGAAAAAACACTAAGTTGAATACTTAAGGAAATCCACACCAAATTACTTTATAATTAAGTTTCTGAAAACTAAGAACAAAGAAAAAAATCTTGAAATCAGACAGAAAGAAAAGATATATTACTTATAAGAGAATATCAATTTGAAATGCACTGAGTTTCTCATTCAAAAACACAGAAGCTAGAAAGAAATGACATAATATTTTTTAAGTATTCAAAAAATTATTAAATGAAAATTTTGTATTCATTGAACATACCCTTTAGTAATAAAGGTGAAATGAAGACACTGGCATTAAAAAAAAAAAACAAAACACCTAAGAATTTGTTTTTAGCAGACCTCCCATTGTGGAATAGGAACTTTTGAGAACCCATCTTTCTGCATAAACATCAAAAAATCAAGAAACATAGAATCAACTTTGTTAGAAGTATAGAAAACAGTGAAAAATTTGCAGCTGAATCAAGAAAAAGGGAACTTTTAAAAGATAGGAATGTTGTGGCAATTTTACTTGCCCTTGTTCTACCTTCCTCCCCTGCTGTATATCTTAAAGATGGCACCCTTTAAAGATGTAGGACCCTGGTCCTTGGTTCCAGAGGAAACAGAGAAGAACTTATGTTGTCTGTTTCAACCCATCTGCATGTTGCCTATAACACTGACTCAAGGTGCTTGTCTTTGTTTTGCCTAAATTAGAACTCAGCTTGGGAAAGTGGTGGCTATTCCTCAAGAACGCTTGAAGTTAAACAAACAACATTAAAACCTGCTGTTGCCTGGTATGAAGATTACAGTTGAATCAAACAACACAGCAACTAAATTCTAGCTAAACAAATTCTGGAAAGAATTTCTTTGAAAAACTAGGGAAACTCAGAAGGGACTGGGGAAAGTCTTGTGCATGTCCATGCAGAGCACAAACTCAAGGAAAAAAAAAAAAAAAAAAACAACCTGAGAAGACCCTAAATTTTTACCTCCATTGGCTGCTTGTCTTAGTGCTATCAGGAAACAAAAGGCTAAGGTGAGGTTGTAAAGACCCCATCTAAGTGTCAAAGGAGCACCACAGTTCAGAAACAATCTGCAAAGACAGTTCTTTTTCTTTTTTCCTGTCTTTCTCTCTCTGTGTGTTTCTGTCTCTGTCTTTGTCTCTCTCTGTGTCTCTCTTTCTTCATCTTATTATTCAAGGAAATGTCTGTCAAACACTAGCTAAACACAAGTTGAAGGAAGAGAATTCAGAGACCATACCTGACAAGGAATATAGACTTTAGAAAAATAGTTTTGAAGAGTCACTAAGCAAACAACTAGAGAAATGAATGAAAACTATAAGGAAGAGGAAGAATCTGACTTTCCAGAGTTACTACATAGTGATAATAAAAAATGTCTAGTTCTTTTCAACAAAATATTACAAAGCATATTAAAAAAAAGGATGTGTAGTCCATTTACCAAGAAAATTAGAAAAATTGTCCTTGAGGAAATACAGACATTGCATTTACAAAATAATTTAAATTGACTTTCTTAAATATGTTAAAAGTGCTAAAGGAAACCATGGACAAGAAGTAAAGGAAACCAGAATTATGTATCAACAAAATGAGGATGTCAGTAAAAAGATGGAAATTATAAAAGGGAAAAAACTAATTCAAGACTTAAATTTACAATAACTGAAATGGGAAAATCACTAGAACATCTCAGTATGACTTCAGAAGGCAGAAGACAGGATCAAAGAACTTGAAGGTAGGTCAACTGAAGTTATTTTTCTGAGGAGCAGAAAAAATAAAGAATGGAGAAAGCTAAACAGAGTCTAAGAGACCTGAAAATCATCATGAAACATACCAACATACATAAAGGGAATGCTAGATGTAAAAGAAAAATAGAGTGGGACAGAAAGGTTATTTGAAGATATAATGACTGAAACTTTTCATATTTCCTAAAAGACAATTTACACAATCAAGAATCACAAGAAATCAGAAAAATAAAAAAAAATCTACACAAAGACACATTATAATCAAATTTTTGAAAGACTAAATCTTGGAAAGCCATAAGACAAGTGACTCCTCATGTATATGGTATCTTCAGTAGGATTAGTAGCAAATATTGCTTATTATAAACCATGGTAACCAGAGGTAGTAGATGTCATTTTTTAACATGACATACAATGACATGTCATTGTCATGGTTACAATTGTTAACCATGAATACTAGTATCCTTTAGAAATGAAAAAGAAATTAAGACATTCCTAAGTAAATGAAGCTGAAAGAATTCAATATTAGTAGGCCTGCTCTACCAGAAATGCTAAAAATATTCATTCAGGCTGAAATGAAAGGACACTAGCCAGTAACTCAAAACCATACAAAGAAACAACCCAAGTAAAAGTAACTACATAGGTAAATATGAAAGATAGTTTTGCTGTATTTTTTATTTGTAAACCTCTTTTTATTTCCTATATTATTTGAAAAAGAAGATGAATAAAATAATAATTATAAATCTATGGTAATGGCTCCTGAGGCATAAAGATATAATCTGTGACAATAACAAAATAAAGGGGGCATTGAGCTGCATAGGGGAGTTTTGTATGCAGTTGAAACTTAGTGGATATAAATTATAACTAGATTGTAAAAATTGAGGATAATTCTAATCTCCATATTACTTACTAAAAAAATACTGAAAATGACACCAAATGAAACTAGAAGGGAAGCTAAATAACATCACAGGAACTTTTTTATGGAGACAATAGTAATTGAGTAAAAGAGGAACAAAAAAGCTGAAATATATATAGAAACAAATAACAAAATGACAGTTCTTTCTTTATGGTAGCTACTTTAAATGTAAATGTATCTAAAAATTTAAATGAAATAGATTAAACTGATCAAAAGGTAAATATTGACAGAATGTATTAAAACAAAATTATCCAACTGTATCCTATCTATAAGAGGCTAACTTCATATTCAAGACACATAAAGATTAAAAGGAAAAGATGGAAAAGATATTCCATGCAAATAGTAGCAAAAAGATCAGTAGCTCTACTAATATCAGAAAATAATGGACTTCAAGTCAAAAACTGTTACAAAAGTCCAAGCCAAATTATTACATATTGAAAGAAGGGTCAATTCATCAAGAAGATATAATAATTTTGAACATATATGTACTAAACAACAGAGCCCCAAAATATATGAAGCAAACGTGCACAGAATTGAAAGGAGAAACACTCAGTTCTACAGTAGTAGTTGGAGTTTTCAATATCACAATTTCAATAAAGAATAGAATATCTAGATAGAAGATCATCAAAGAAATACAGGAATTGGACAACAATGCAAGTTCTCTAGACATATATACAATATTTCATCCAACAAAAGTAGAATACATATTCTTTTCAAATGCATGTGGAACACTCTCCAGGACAGACCATACTTTAGGCCATGAAACAAGTCTCAATAAATTTAGAAAAAAAGTCAAAGTATCTTTGATCACAGTGAAATGATTTGAATAAACATTTCTTCAGAAAAACAATACAAATGACCAATAAGCACATGAAAAGATGGTTAGGGTCATTAGTCATTAGGGAAATGAAAATCAAAACTACAACTAGAGATCATTCATACTTATAATGATGTTAAAATCAAAATGACAGAAAATAATCAGTGTTGATGAGAATGTGGAGAATTTGAAATCCTCCTGTATTGCTGGTGGGGATATAAAATGGTGCAGTTGCTTTCAAAAATAATTTGGCATTTCCCTAAAGTGTTAAACAGGATTACCATATGACGCACCTATATTATTTTTACATATATGCTCAAGAGAAATGAAAACCTATGTCTATACATAAGTTTTTAGGTGAAGTTAATAGCAGCATTATATATAATAATAAGAGAAAAAGGAGAAACATCCAAATGTTCATCAACCTTTGAATGGATAAGTAAAATATGATATATCCATACAATGAAATAGTATTTGACCACAAAAGAAATGAGGTAATAATTCATGCCAAAAGAGTGAACCTTGAAAACATTATGCTAAGTGAAAGAAGCCAGTCACAAAAATCTATGTATTGTGATGCCATTTATAGAAAATGTCTAGAATAAGCAAATCTATAGAAATAGGAAGTAAATTACTGGTTTCCTAAGGCCTGTGGTATGAGGAGGGAGAAAATGGAGAGTGATTACTACTCAGTCTTTCTTTGGAGATGATGATGTTCTAAAATTAGATTGAGATAATGTGTGCACAACTCTGTGAAAATACTAAAACCCTAAATTGTACATTTTAAGTAGGTAGATTTTATGGCATGTGAATTATATCTCAATGCAACTGTTAAAAAATGAAACAACAACATTAAGAACTAAATCATGAGAATGATTTTGACTAATTATCAGTTAAAGATTTTTATTGTTGGGAAATAAGAAAGGAAGTCTATCTTATAACTGCTGATTAGATGAAAGGGGTCTGCTAAAAGAGTTGTCAGGGATATGGCTGGGCTCCAAAATTTCTGGTCATTGCTTAAAACTTTTAAACTCTGAATATTGTTCATGTATTTCAAGTGACACGATTCACCTTTTGGGACTGGATTGTACTTACCTCATTGGTGCTATCTGCTTTTTTGGACTATCACTTGTTGGTTAGTAAATATATATACTTGACTTAATTGCTTTGCCTAATTCTGGGTTCTTGGAAATCCTCTTTATTCTATTCTGTATACAAATGTCTGAAATGTATCTAGTTGAATCTTGAAATTTGAAGATAAGAGAATTGATAAAATTATTTGCTAAAACAACTCATCACCTCTGAATATACTTTTGATCACAGTCCTTGAAAAATAAGAACCTGATGAAGTTATTTAGTATAAACATATATCTCGATACAGCTTTTTAAAAATTAAGATACAAGATGTTAAGAAATGTAAGTATTGAATGAATAATGAACGCATAGATAACTCTACACATGCTTAATATCTTTTAACTCAAATAGAACCTTTTTTGCTTTTTGTTAGAAAATAATATTTACATTTTATTTAGTATCTAGTATGTGGCTCAAGAGTACTATATAAATAAAGTAAAACAGGGCAGTTCCCTAAAAGAATAAAGCAAATTTTTAAAATTGACAAATGAATTTAAAAAACAATTAATCAACCTTCTTTTCTTATGAAGATTTAGCCATAAGATGGCAGTATCATATTACCACTTACATACTTATTTCCTTTATTTTTTGTGTTAGCATAATCTAATGAAACTTTGCTCTAAGGTTGCAAACACACACATACACATTGAATTATATATGCATATTAAGTTTTTATTTATCATTATATCATATTCATAAATGGCCATTTCCTGCTGATTATGGGATCTCAGATAAGGAAGATTTATCATTGTCATTGCTAGAATAAATATATGATATGTTATCTTTAAAGCTATCTAAAAGGAAATATTACTCTTATTAATTGTATGATAAAATACATCTGAAGTTCTTACATATAATTACTAAATATTGTTTGTTTACTTTTGGAATGTATTACAATTATTTATTTTTGAAAAGTTGAAGAGGCAGAATCAAGAATTTTACTCCACCAAAAATGTCCCTTCTCTCTTCTCTTTCTATTAAAAAAATAATAAAACCTAGAAAAATCATAATTCTAGCTTTAAATTATATAATCTTATAAACTAAATATTACTGTTATGGATAGTATTTTCATCAATCCCACAAATGCATGTATAGTTATAATGTCTAATTTGGTCACTTTTTCAGATACTTGGGAGACTTGGACAGGAAAGTGCAACAGAAGTTCTGTGGAAACTTTTCCAAACTATATTTAGCACCCTTTGATTTTGCTGTATCAAAAGAGGTGAGTTCAGGATATAATTTGAAACTCTTACACATTTTGAAAACATCTCTGTGTGTGAGGTCCACTGACATAGATGGATAGTGGAAAAAAAACATTTAAAATTCAATATCCATTCATGATTAAAATACTCAACAAACTAGGAATAGAAGTAAGTCACCTCAACATACTAAAGACCACATATGAAAACTCCACAGCTAAGGTCACACTCAATACTAAAAATCTAAAGAAGTTTTTCTTCTAAGATTAGGAACAAGGCAAAGGTATGCATTCTTGCCACTTCTATTCAACAAAGTACTATAAATTCCAGCCAGAGCAATTAGGCAAGAAGAAGAAATGCAATGTATTCAAATTGGAAAGTTTAATAAGTAAAATTATTATGGGTTGCAGATGATGTAATCTCATATAAAGAAAACAAAGAAGCCACAAAAAAACCTCTTTGAATTAAGAAATGAATTCTGTAAAGTGGCAGGATATGCTATCAACATACAAAACTCAGTTTTGTTTTTATACACTAATAATGAACAATCCAAAAAAGAAAATTAGAAAAAAATTCCATTCACAGTAACATCAAACAGATAAAATACTTAGGAAGAAACTTAACCAAAGAGGTGAAAGATTTATACACTGTAAACTATAAAACATTGCTGAAACACAAATATATTGAAACATCCCATGTACATGGACTAGAAGACGTAATATTGTTAAAATGTCCAAACGGAGCTACAGATACAGTGCATTCCCTAGCAAAGTCACAATGGATTTTTTTACAAAAATATAAAAGATAATTCTACTATTCATATGTAAGAGATAATTCTATTCATATGTAACCACAAAGACCCCAAGAGCCAAAACAATCTTGAGAAAGAGAACAAAATTGGAAGTCTTACACTCCCTAATTTCAAAACTTATTATAAAACTACAATAATTAAAATAATACGTATGGTCCTAGCATAAAGGCAGAGATATAGACCAGTAGAACAGATTACAGATCCCAAAAGTAAATCCACACATATATGGTTAACTGATCTTCAACAAAGTTGCCGAAAATATACAATGAGGAATGGATAGTCTCTTCAACAAATGGCATTAGGAAAACTGGATAGCTACATGCAAAAGAATGACATTGGATCCTCATCTTACACCACACACACGCAGACACACACACACACACACACACACACACACACACACAAATCTTCACAATGGATTAAGGAATTAAGTTTAAGATCTGAAACTATAAAAGTCCTAGAAGAAGATACAGGGACAAAACTGCATGTCATTGGTCTTGGCAATGATTACTTGTATATAAAACCAGAAACACAGGCAACAGAATAAAAGATGCACTGGAGGGATTACATTCTACTTAAAAGTTTCTGCACAGCAAAGGAAATAATAAGCAGAATGCAAAGCAACCTCAGAATGGGAAAATATATTTACACACCACATATTTGATATGAGATTATTATTCAAAATATATAAGGCTTTCTAGCTCAATAGCAAAAAAGCAAGTAACCCAATTAAAAATGGGCAGTCAACTCGAATAGAAACACTTCTCCAAAACTGACACATGAATGACTAATAGGTATATGAAAGGATACTTAACATGACTGATCAAGGAAATGCAAATAAAAACCACAATATAATTTCACTTTATATGTGTTACGTTAGCCAATATCAAAAGCAAAATAAATAAATAAATAAAAATAAGTGTCAGAGAGAATTTGGAGAAATTAGAACACTTGCATATGACTTGTGGGAATGTAAAATGATGTAGCCAGTATGAAAAAGCACAGTTTTTCATATCTCAATATCGTAAAAGGCATACATGAAAATCTCATAGCAAATACCATTCACAATGGGGAAAAACTGACGGCTTTTCCTGTTAGGTCAGGAACACAGCAGAGATAACCACTATCATCACTGCTGTTCAACATAATACTAGAAGTCCTAGCTTCAGTAATCAGACAATAAAAAGAAATAAAAAGTATCCACATAAAGAAGTCATCAAACTCTCACTCTTTGCAGTGAGGTCCTCTATGGGGAAAACCCTAAAGACTCCACCTCTAAATTACTAGGAGTCATACAGGAATTCAGCAACATGGCAAGATATAAGATCAATGCACAAAAATCAGTTATTTTCCTATATATTAGCAATGAGACAGAAGAAAGAAAATTTTAGGAGTGGATCTCATTTACATTTGCACCCAAACCCATAAGATACCTAGGAATAAACCTAACCAAAGAGGCAATGGATCTGTACCAAGAAAACTAGAGAACACTCATGAAAGAAATTGAGGAAGACACAAGGAAATGGAAAATTGTTCCATGCTTATGGATTGGAAGAACAGATAATGTTCGTGCTACCTAGAGCAATCTACATATTCAATGCAATCCCTATCAAAATACCATCAATTTTTTTCACAGAGCCAGAACAAATAATCCTAAAATTTGTATGGACTAAGAAAAAATCCCAAATAGCCAGAGTAATGTTGAAAAGGAAAACCAAAGCTGATGGCATCACAATTCTGGACTTCAAACTCTATCATAAAGGTGTGATCATCAGCCAGTATGGTGCTGGCAGAAAAACAGATACATAGGTCAATGGAACAGAACAGAGAACCCAGAAATGGACAGTCAATGCTATGGTCCAGTAATCTGCAACAAAGCAGGCAGTAATTCCCAATAGAAAAAAAGACAGTCTCTTCAACAAATGGTGTTGGGAAAATTAGACAGCCACATGCAGAAGAATGAAACTGGACCACTTCCTTATCCCATACACAAAAATAGATTCAAAATGGATGAAGGACCTCAATGTGAGACAGGAATCCATCAGAATTCTAGAGCAGAACATAGGCAGCACCACTGTGACCTCAGCTGTAGCAACTTCTTGCTAGACATGTCAACATAGGCAAGGGTAACAAAGACAAAATGAACTATTGGGACTTCATTAAAATAAAATACTTTTGCATAGACAAGGAAATAGACAAAACCAAAAGACAACTGACAGAACGGGAGAAGATATTTACAAATGTTTTATCAGATAAAGGGCTAGTATCCAAAATCTATAAAGAACTTATTAAACTCAATGTGCAAAGAATAAATAATCCAATCAAGAAATGGGCAGAAGACATGAACAGATATTTCTCTAAAGAAGACATTCAAATGGCCAACATGAAAAAATGCTCAACATCATTTGGCATCAGGGAAATACAAATCACAACCACAATGAGATTACACCTCACACCACTCAGAATGGCTAAATTAAGAAGTCAGGGTGTTAGCGAAGTTGTGGAGAAAGGGGAACCCTCCTACACTGTTGGTGGGAATGCAGGCTGGTGTAGCCACTTTGGAAAACAGTATGGAAGTTCCTCAAAAAGTTGAAAATAGAGGTACTGTACAACCCAGCAATTGCACTTCTGGGTATTTATCCCAAAGAAAAAGTGTACTAATCTGAAGGGGTACCTGCACCCCAATATTTCTAGCAGCAGTGTCCAAAATAGCCAAACATTGGAAAGAATCCAAATCTCCATTAGCGGATGAATGGATAAAGAAGATGTGGTGTGTGTATATATATATACACACACACACACAGACACACACACATACACACAGTGGAATATTGGTCATCAAAAAATGAAATCTTGCCATTTGCAATGAGGTGGGTGGAACTAGAGGGTATTGTGCTAAGCAAAATAAGTCAATCAGAGAAAGACAGTTATCATATGATATCACTGATATGTGGAATTTAAGAAACAAAAGAGGATCATAGAGGAAGAGAGGAAAAAAATAAAACAAGATGAAACCAGAGAGGGAGACAAATCATAAGAGACTCTTAATTATAGGAAACAAGCTGAGGATTGCTGGAGGGGAAGAGGGTAGAGGGATTGGGTTAACTGGGTGATGGACGTTAAGGAGGGCATGCGATGTAATGAGCACTGGGTATTATATAAGCCTGATGAATGAAGGCCCTGTCTGTGCCTTTGAGACCAATAACATGTTATATGTTAATTAATTGAATTTAAATAAAAATGTTTAAAAAATAAATAAAATACATGGAAAAAGTAAATAAAAATAAAAATTCAGCCCTCCAAAAGAAAAACCATATAGAGTTTATCCTCCAAATTAAAATTTAATGCAGCAATCTCATATCTGAGTATTTATACAAATAAATTGAAATCAGGATTTCCAAGAGGTATCTGCACTCCCATGTTAACTGCAGTGCTAGTCCCATTAGCTAAGAGTTGGGAACAACATATATATCCATTGGCAGATGAATGGATAAAGAACATTTGATATGTGCGTACATACAATGGAATACTATTCAGCCTTTGAAAAGAAGGAAATCCTGAAATATGTAACAACATGGATGATCTGGAAGACACTATGCTAAATGAAGTTTGCCAACAACAGAAGGAAAAATGCAGCATGATTCCACTTATATAAGATACCTAAATTAGTGAAACTCATCAAAACAAGAAGTAAAATGGTGATTGCCAGGTGTTAGAGGTGGGGAAAATGAAGAGTTACAGTTCAAATTGTATAATGTTTTAGTCATGTATGATTGGAAAAGTTCTAGAGATTTGCTCTACAGCATTGTGCTTATAATTAACAATACTGAACCCTTCACTTGGAAGTTTTTAAGAGAGTAGATCTCATGTAATATATTTTTTACCACAATAAAAAAAAGAAAACAAGTCAATATTTGCAATTATACTTTATCATTCAGTTTTAGTAATTTCATTGATATATATCTTGTGTGAATTTATTTGAGTGCTTGATATTGCTTGTGCTTCTTAAATCTGTGGTTTTACTGTGCTTCACAAATTTGAAAAAAAAATGCTGGTTATTATTCCCTCAAATATTTTTCTCTGTCTACTTCCCTCCCCGCTTTTCTGAAATTCCAATTACATGTATGTTAAATGATTTGTAATATCACAAGCCAATAAGCCCTAAATTTTTTCTTCTTTGTGGTTTTGTTTCCTAGGACTAAATTTCAGTGATCTACAGTTTCTAATATGCAGTTATGTAAAACAAGTTATTTTCTTCTATTTAACTATCTTGTTTTTCACATCTAGAATTATAATTTAGTTCATTTTTATTCAACTTGTTTTCTCATTGACTTAATAATTTCCCTTAAATACAAGAACTTGTTTAAAATAAGTGTGTTAAAATCCTTTTCCAATTTTTTTCTAATTTTCTTGTGATTTAGGGATTCATTTTATTGATTATTGATGATCTGTCTCTGCTTGATTGCATGTATAATTATTTCTAATAAGTTGATAGATATGTATTTTACATTTTCAAGTGCCATATTTTATATATATCTATATACATATATATAGATATAGATATAGATATAAATTATACAGGAATATATTCCTTTAAAGATTGTTGGACTTTTTTTTGGAATTTAAATAGCTAATGATTGATAAAATTGACCTTCTGAGGTTTTTTAAGCTTTTTGTTTTTCTGGGAAAATGAGAACTTTCCTTTGTTCTAGGGTTCTTGTAATTTTATTATTAAGGTGTGACCTCTCTGGAATCTCTGTTGAATGCTTTGGGTTTCAAAACCACCCTTGAAGGGGCGCCTGGGTGGCTCAGTGGTTTAAAGCCTCTGCCTTTGGCTCAGGTCATGATCTCAGGGTCCTGGGATCGAGCCCCACGTTGGGCTCTCTGCTCAGCGGGGAGCCTGCTTCCCTTCCTCTCTCTCTGCCTGCCCCTCTACCTACTTGTGATCTCTGTCTGTCAAATAAATAAATAAAATCTTAAAAAAAAAACAAAACCTTGAATCTCGTTACTTGGAACTTCAATGTCTTTCAGCTGTGTATAAACTTTAAGGATTACCCATCTTAGTGCTCCCAAGTCATTTCTCAGTATTGTGAAATTTCATTCTGCATATGTATATTTATATTCTGCTAAAGATTTAAAGTTACCCATGTAAAGATATATGCCATCACACAGGTATTCAAAGACTGTGGTTCTCAGTATCCTCCCTTGCTTTTGTTCAGGGGTAAAGCATTTGACTTTCATACAGTTTGGTTTGGGAAGGAGGCTTGTGCAAGGCAGCATCTGACATGACTACCAATGATTTCCACATCCGGATTCTCCAGCTGTTGTGTAATCCCCTCCTCTTGAGTGTATGCCGGACCTAATAACTTTCTTTTAAAATAAGATAGGACAAAGTTGATGGGATTTACTTTCATAATTACTTTATAAAATAAAGTGACTTTATGTTGTTAGCACACTCTCTCTTGCTAGCATTCTTTCTTATCCTCTCATTTGGTCACTCTGATAAAGCTGGGTGACATGTTTTATAAATCTATTAGAGAGCCAGGGAATCAAGGGAGGCTTCCAGCCAATGTCCCTTGAAGAACTGAGGCCTTAGTTTCACAACCTATGAGAAACTGAATTCTGCCAACTATCTCTGAATGAGCTTGGAAAGTGATTCTAGCCTTGTTGACCTTGAAATAATAATATCTGTGGCTTATACCTGCCCTTCTTATGAGAGATTCTAAAGAAACGGACCCAGCTATTCTATGTCTAGATTCCTGGCCACAGAAACTGAGATAATCAATATTTGTTGTTTTAAGCTACTAAGCTTTGGACTAATTATGTAGTAACAGAAACTAATAAAGGACTATATCCTTGTTATTTGGAATATGGAATTAATTTTTCTGATTTTAATGTTTATGCATTCATAATTTTTGGAGAGAATAGTGAATATGAATATCATTTTTACAACTACTTTAGCCAGAAATCAAGTCTTTTTAAAAATTTTGAAATAAGTAGAAAATTATTTTTTGTATACCAACAAATGGAAATATTCTTTGACTAATCAGAGTAAACTGTTAAATATCACAGTATAATGGAATCTATACTAAAAGCTTCTAAAATTCAATTTCATTTCTAGTGACTTAAAATATTAATAGCTATTCTATTCATGTTTAGGACACCTGATATGCAAATAAACTACTAAAAAAACCTGAATGTTTTATAGCATGTGATTTGAACAGACCATTTATCAAAAGAGAAAACTGTAGAAACAAGAAATATTTCCTTTAAAGTATATCAATTTGGAATAATAAATCCTATAAAATAGCTTTTTGCATGATTACAGGTTAAACACTGTTGTGATCTTTCTTCTTTAGTGAGAACCCAAATATGTACCTTGTGAGAATGCTTTAATCACAAAGGTTTTTTTTTAATGATTTATGGTGATTTAAAAGTGATGTTTGGTTGCTTAAATTGCCAACATATGTTTATATTTAGGGCATACACAATTATTTTAACATTATTAACAATTAAACACAGAAGATGTTTTTCAGAATTATTAATTTTGTCAAACATTTATTTTTGATTTCCACAGAGTTTCTTTATGAGATTGCCTTTGGCTACATGGGAAATAGGAAGAAATGACATTTAAAGAATTAGGGGTATTCAAATATTTGGTGAAATTAATATTTTGTTAACTAGAAAGTTTCAAATTCTATATAACATGTTCAAATATGTTTTTTACTAAGTTTACAATGTAGATATTAAACCCATTTCCTTTTCAGGGAAGTGGCTAAAACCTATAGTCAAAAGGAAGTTATTAAGATTTATGTGTGGGTGTTAAGGAATTAAAAGGCTCTTTGGCTATAGTAAATGCTTTTGAAATTTGCTTCAAGCATAGAGTTTATCAAGAGTCTCTTTTTTATTAAAAAATAGATTTCCTGTTGGATATGGAATCCCATAGTTCTCATCTAGACTCTTGGCAGCCTTTTACTTTTAATAAAGGAAGAAAAAGAAAGATCTTCAATCAGGGATTTTTATTGCACTTGATTAAACTTCTTTAATAAAGTTAAGAGACACTAAAATTGTGCATAAGTAATATGAAAACTCACTCAGGCACAAACATACATGAGAAAGGAAATGAAATAATCTTGTTGAAACAAATTACACATATGCAGTTTCAATTAGGATCTAGAGAATCTTTGAAAAGCTTATATATTTTAACATTTATTTGCTATTGATTAATTTATTCCTCTTGAGAATTTAAACTGCAGTTTTACATTGAATTTTTATTATCTAGAAATGATTGTGTCCAGACGTTAGCAAGGTAACTGTTCTCAGCCTGTCACATAAAGTCGATGAAAAAGACTATCAGTTTACAATGAAGAGGATCTGTCTATACAAGATATAGTTATTTTGTAAAACAAAACAAAACAAAATAAAAACAAAACCTTTCATGGAGCTTTATTTTAAAAGTTAAAGGATAAGTTTTATTTTAGTTTAAGTTGAAATTTCCCCATGTAATATTTAGATATTTTTGTAACAAATGGGCTTAGATAAAAATAACTCTTAGACTTTCAATATCAGGGTATCAGAATTATGATGTAGATATTTGAAATGTACACAGTTACCAACCTGAAGTTGAAGGCTACCAATGGCCAAATCTAGAACAGTTTGAATAAATGAATAGATAGATGATTGATAGAGAGAGTGAGAGAGATGATAGATAGATGATAGATAGAATAATGAGAATATTGGGTTAGGACCCATATAATAATATAGATAACTGTATAGTGATCAAAAAAAACAATATTAATAATTGAATAAATAACTAAATGGGGAAGGTAGGCAGATATTAAAATTATAATTCCAATTAATGGCATAAAATGAAACAAATTTATAATAAATTAAGGAAATAGAAAATCACCATGGCATTACCAGAATAATAATAATAGCTTCAGGAAAAAGTCATTAATGGATTAGAAAAATTTGTGGATGGACGTATTATGAAGAACAAGATTCTTATATTGTCCCAAAATATCCCCCTAAAAATACTTAGCAATTAAAAAGAAGAAAATATTAACTTCATAGTGAAGGAAACTCTATCCCCAGAGAATATATAATTAGTGAGTTCTATCAAAATATCCATGTTTAAAATTGAATAATCACAATGACAGGGCAAATTGTTGTTAGTATTACTCAAATCTTCTATATATTTACTGGTTTTCTTTTTTTTTTAAATTGAAGTATAGTTGATACACAATGTTACCATAGTTTCAGGTGTACAGCATTGTGAATCAACAAGTTTATATGTTATGCTATGTTCACCACAAGTATAGCTACCATCTGTCACCATGCAATGATATTATATTTACATTGACTGTACTCCCTATGCTATACCTTTTATTGTGACTTATTCATCTTTTAACTGCAACTTGTACCTCCCACTCCACACATTTTGCCCATTCCTCATCCTTTCCCCTCTGGCAACCATCAGTTTGTTTTCTATGTTTATGGGTCTGTGTCTGCTTTTGTTTGCTTATTTTGTTTTTTGTTTTTGTTTTTTTAGATTCTACATATAATTGCAGTTATATTGTATTTATCTTCCTCTTTCTGGAATATTTCACTTAGTGTAATACCCTCTAGGGCCAGCCATGTTGTCACAAATGAAACGGCATGATCTTACTTCTTTATGGTTGAGTAATATTCTTGTGTGTGTGTATACACATATATACATCTTCTTTTTAATTTTTTTTTACTTGAGTATACTTGACACATAATGTTACATTAGTTTCAGGTATACACCACAGAGATTCAACATCTGATTAGGTTATTTGTCGATTTTTTCTTTACACTTGTTCTGCCAGTCATTGAAAGAAAGGCATTAGTGTCTACAATTTAGATTTGTCTCTTTCTCTTTGAGTTCTATCAGTTTTTGCTTCATGTATTTAATTTTTTTGAAGAGTATTTGAGAGAGAGAGAAAGCACATATGTGCACACATGTATGCACATGGTAGGGAAGGGCAAAAGAGAAAAGAATCTTAAGCAGACTCTGTCCTGATCTTAGAAACTGGATGTGGGCCTCCATCTCACCACCCTAAGATCACCAACCGAACCGAAAACAAGAGTGGGCTGCTTAACCAACTGTACCAACCAGGTGTCCCTGCTTCATGTATTTTAGAATTCTGTTATTAGATGTATAATTACTTATGATTATTATAATGTCTTGATCAATTGACCCCTTTGTCACTATGAAGTCATCTTCTTTAGTCTTATTTACTTTTTGATGTAGAACTTTTTTTTTTCTGGTATTAACATAACCACCTCAGCTTGCTTTTGGTTAGAGTTAACATTGTATACCTTTTTCCATCATTTTGACTTATTTGTGTCTTTGTATATAGAATGTGATTCTTTTAGATAGTAAGTATATCATTGGATCTTGCCATTTTGTCCAATTTGGAAATACCTGTCTTTTAAATTGAGATATAAAAACTATTTAAGTTTAATGTGATTATTTATGGTTTAGTTGAAGTCTATTATTTGGCTGTTTGTTTCCTATTTGTCTTCATGTGTGCTTTGTTCCCTTCATCCTATTTCTCTGAATTCTCCAGGAAATGATTGAATATTTCTTTTATAATTCCATTTATCTCTTTTATTTTCTTATTAGCAAACTCCTTGTTTTATTTCACTGATTTCTTTACAGTTAAAAGTATCTGTACAATTGATAGTATTTTTTCTAATTATTATATGTAACTATAATGAGTAAAGAACTCTAAAGTGTTTGGGATTTTATCCAACTTGTAAGCTAACAACTTTACTTGTCATGTTTTCATGGAAGAAAACAAGAGACCCTAGGGCCAAAGAAAAGGATTTTATTACTCATAGTACAGCAAGCAGCATGAACTTCATGTTTCTGTTGTTTCCCTTTACTACCCAAGTTCTACAAAGGTAGTGTGCAGAAATATGGGTGAATGCAACACATATACAGATATGCATTAGAGCTGAGAAATTGCAAGTTTAGGAAACCCAAATCTCATACTCCTTTCATCAAAGCTCTGCATCAAATTGGATACCCAGGAAACCACTAATCTGTTTTCTGCTGCTATAATTTACACTGCATTTTTCTAAAATTACAAAATGAAACTGTACGGTATGTAGATTTTTGTGTCTGACTTCTTTCAGTCAGCATGGTATTTTTGAGATCTTTCCTTTTAGTTTTATGTTTCATTAGTTTGTTCTCTCAATTGTTGAATAGTATTTTAATATACAGATATGCCACAATTTGTTCATCCATTCACCAGTCGATGTAAATTTGGACTGTTTACAGGTTGGGCTATTTAAACATTGTTTACAAGCATCTGTGTAGACATTTAGTTTAATTTATGCTGGGTAAATAACTAATGTCAGGAAATTAATTGAGCTGGGAGAGAGCTAAACTGCCCGGTGTCTGAGTAGCTGAATATATCAGGAAACCAAAAATGTAAGAGTTAAACCTTCCATCACTTACTGTACTGGTATAAGCAAGGCTAAAACAAGAGAAAGTGTCAGCTCTTCACTGTTCGATTTTCCCCACGGAATGGTGTATCAATTGAGGGTCAGGTGGATCAGAACAGAAGTGACAATCAATTTTCTATCCTGGAGAATATTCCGTGTGCACTTGAGAAAAATGTATATTCTGCTTCTATTAAGTGGAATGTTCCACATATGTCTATTAGATCCATTTGGTTTATAGTGTTGTTCAAGTTCCTTGTTTCTCAGTTGGATTTTCTGTCTGATTGATCTTTCCATTATTAAAAATGAGGTATTGATGTCCCCATCTATTAGTGCATTTATGTTTCTTTCTTCAGTTCTGTCAATATTTATATATAAAAATGCTTTAATGTTGGGTGCATACATACTTAAAATTATTTTATTTTTCTGTTGAATTGATCCATTTACTGTTATATTTTTTTCTTTTTTGACAGTTTTGGTTTAAAGTATATTTTGTCTCAGATAAGTATAGCCACCATACACTCTTCTATTGGTTGCCATAGCCTATGATATCTTTCTCTACACCTTTACTTTTAGCATATTGTGTTTTGTTGTTGGTGGTGGTGTGGTGATTTTTGTTTTTTGTTTTGTTTATATATAGCATATATTTAGAACTTTGGGTTAAATCTTTACCTTTGTTCTAGCTTCCCATGATGGAAGACTATATCTTTCATTTTTAAATTTCCTTATTAATATACACTAAAGCTGTAAATTTTCTTCTAAGTGCAATTTAAAATGTACCCCAATTTTTTTAGCATGTTGTGCTTTTATTATCATTAAATTTCTATAATTTTCTAATATCCTTTAGATCTTCTTTAACAATTGGCTATATAGAGTAAAGTTGTATAGTTTCCAAATTATCACTGTCTTTATCAATGTTTATTTCTAATTTAATTACATGCTGACCAAAGAGCATATTTATGCTATTTCAATCTCTTGTTATGGTTATTAAAATGAAAACAAAAACAAAAACAGGTTAGCTACAATGTGAGTAGTCTTTTTTGTGATCAAGAATAATCTTTGGGGGGCACCTGGGTGGCTCAGTGGGTTAAAGCCTCTGCCTTTAGTTCAGGTCATGATCCCAGGGTCCTGGGATCAAGCCCTGCATTGGGCTCTCTGCTTGGTGGGGAGCCTGCCTTCCCCCCCCCCCCCCCGCCTATTTGTGATTTCTGTCTGTCAAATAAATGTATAAAATCTAAAAAAAAAAAAAAAGAATAATCTTTGGGGTTATTTATGATTACAAGAATTACTGTTAGGAAAAAGTTGCCCAAACATGAAGAATTGTTCATGGGTATTCCATCAGTGTTAACTGCATGTGTCTGGCAGGCTTATCTGGGATTATCTGATTTTCTACATATGTGAGTTTCTTGATTTACACTTTACTACTGATAGTACATTTTTACATTGCTGTAAGGGTAGATATTATCTTGCACAAAACTGTATTTTTTGCAAATGACTTTTTGTGAAAGCAAAAAATAAACAACAAACCTAATTTTATCTAGTAGAGTAGTTTATGATTTATGTCCACTATAGAAAATTACAACTTCAAATCTATGGTTTTATTGAATGTAAATTAAGAATTTTACTCAATATTCTGACTATAAATTTGGAATCTTACTCAACTATTCTTTCCCTCAATCTTTATAAATATTTTCCTCCATCTAGTTCCCTTTGAAGTGACTTCACTCTCCTGATGTTCCTTTATATAATAGTTAAGTATACTTTTTAATAGTTTATTCTAAACAAACAACAAATATGATATTTGAAAAATAATAGATGGGGAATCCTAAAAGTATTTTTTTAAAGAAAGAAACAGCAAATAGTTTTTAGAGAAATGGAAAAAAGTTTAATTTACTAGATAACAATTAAAATATCAGAATAAATTATAATAACTTAAAAAATTTTTAAAAGCCAAGATTTCTTTTTAGAAAGAAAATACATAATGTTCATAATTACTATTTTGTTTGATTTTTGGTGTTCATTATTTTTACTTTTTTCTTTCCTGGGGTTTCTATATTTTTCATTATACGTAGTTAGAAAATACTGTTTTAAATAAAATATATGTGGGGGAAATGGCCACAATAAAATCAAACATAATGGAAGATCTATTTATTCTTGAACTATTTTTTTCTGTGATATCATAGTTTATTTAAATAGCAATGTAGAAAATAGGTAAGTCTATAGTATATAGGATTTACAGAGTAATCTCCTACTATAATTACTACTAACTGGGCCTTTGTTGAAATTTATCATGATGGACAACTTTAAAACTAAGTGAAAGTGAAAAAAATTGATTGAAAGTTAGGAGAAAAAGCTGTCTGGGGGTGCCTGGGTGGCTCAGTGGGTTAAAACCTCTGCCTTCAGCTTGGTTCATGATCCAAGGGTCCTGGGATTGAGCCCGCATCGGGCTCTCTGCTCCTCGGACAGCCTGCTTCTTCCTCTCTCACTGCCTGCCTCTGTCTACTTGTGATCTCTGTCTGTCAAATAAATAAATAAAATCTTTAAAGAAAAAAAAAGAAGTTGTCTGAGGAGACATTACAGTTTGTAGTTTGACTTGATGTAATGTAATGCTTTAAATAAATACTGTATTGCATTCAGTGTCACAGCTGTTTATGTTACCCATGTGCTTGTATTACACCTATTTTACAGAAGAAGAAACTATGCCTTGCAGGAGTCTTGTACTAAAATCATATAGTGAATGAGTGGCCAATTAATTTCTGTCAGTTTTGTGAAGGATAAACTCATATAAGTTTTATATCCATTATACCTTTGCATATAATGGAAAAATATTTATGGGCTTACAACGGAAGCTAAATGTGGCATGATTCTGAACCATTTTGCTGGCCATCAAATCTCTGGTGAAATCTAGGTTATCTTCTGACATTCCAGTAAGCACAGCAGCTTTCACCCCCTCCTAGCTCTATCAACATAATTGGTGGAGAAGAGTGGGGCAGGCTGTGGAACCATTTTTAGCTGCTTTGCTGTTGTTGCTAGAAGTGGCTCACTGGATGTGGAGTATTGTCAAATTGGTCATCTTAGTGAAAGCTAAGAGAAGGGCTACAGACTTTACTAGCCTGAGGTTGTGGTTCTGTTTGGCTCAGTCAATGAACCAGTAGACTAGTGTGAATTTAGGTGGGAGTTCTAAGAGTGAGACAGCTATAGAAAAATTGTTAAGTTATTCTCATACCTTGGTTGACCAGAAACTGTATATATATGTAAGAGAAACTAGAGTAGGCTCAAGCCACTGACACATTCTTGGCCAACAGAGACTTTGCGCATACACAAAGATGTGAAAAAACCCCACAGGAAATAAAGCTCAAACATGGCATGTTAGTCTTTTCTAGAATTATATATAATGAAATATCTTTATAATGTGTATAGCTATTCTGATTTTGACTTGAGAATATTTTGCCTTCCTAAAGGGTTACATTTGGAATGATTATGTATGAAAAATTTGATTACTAATACCTTTTCTTGCTAGACTTGAAATGAAAGTGAGAGTTGTGATAATTATGTATAATAAAATATGTTGACAGTGTTTTAAAATAATCCAAATCCATACAAAAACATCAGCTTCAATTATTCTGCCTTAACTTTTAATGTTAAATTTTAAGCAGTTATGGTACAGTGAGATTTCTCTTGGTAGACAGTCCAAACTGCTGCTCATGATTTTATTAACTCTGCTGAGATAGAAAATGTCTGATATAAGTAATTGTACCATTCATTCATTACATTATTGAATATCTATTCCAAAGTTCATCTATAATTCAAACTGTGGCTAGAAATTACTGGTTTTAAAGAATAACTGGGGACTGGGAAAAGCCAACAAATGCCTAGAATCAGTAGTAAAGTAAATAGGCAATTATGGAGGCACTGGTCAATTTGTAAGTAACTTGAAGATGAGAAAAACACATTTTTTTAAAAGACTTTATTTGTTTGAGAGAGAGAGAGAGTGACAGCACAAGCAGCGGGAGGGTCAGAAGGAGTGGGAGAGAGAGATGCAGACTTCCCACTGAGAGCAGTGAGCCTGATACTAGGCTCCATTCCAGGACTTGGGATCATGACCTGAGTCAAAGGCAAACACTAACTGGCTAAGCCACTGAGGTGCTCAGAGAATAATGCATTTTTTACATTTACATTTGTATTACCTTTTAGTGGTTTGGCCAATGCCTTCTTAGATCCTGGCTGTCTGAGATCTCAATGTAGAAATCTTCACCTCATCATGTTTTTATCCTTATATAGAATTGATGGGATAATGTAGAATTATTTAATTTTCAGTTCTAATACCTAAACATTTAACCTGGATTTTCTTTAATAAGTCTCATTATTTTGGGATCTTCTAGGTGACTCAGTTGGTTAAGCATCTGACTCTTGATTTCCACTCCAGTATGATCTCATGGTTTCTGAGATAGAGTTTAAGTCTGGGGGAAAGGAGGATGGTCCACACTCAGCAGGGACTCAGGTAGAAGATTATCTCCTTCTGCCCCGCCCCCCCCCCCCGCTCTCTCTAAAATAAATTAAAAAATAAAGTTTCATTATTTCAGTTTTTCAATATGAAATTATAGCAATAATATATTTAAAGTGATAAAATAGGAGAAAAAAATAAATACAACAGAAAAATTGTAGAAATACTATGACAACCAGGTACTTTTTGCAACATATACATATTGCATAAGAAAAAAAGATGACACAGATTTTCTTAATCTGGATCAATCCATAAACTGTCACCATTAGTAACATCTCTTCCAATATTTGTCCGAATTATCATACTGATTTCTCAATTAACTGTAATGAATGTATGCCCTCCTGTGGCACATAGTTGAGAAACACCAGATGAATTTTAACTAAGATGTTGATTAAAAAGTTGTAAAAGCTGAAGCAGGGTTTGTCACTTTGTCAGCAGACTAGTGCAAAAACCTTTCCTATGTCAAACCAGATCAAATAATGAAATTTAGCAAGAAGTGCTGTACAGATCCCCAAACTGTCAACCATTTGTGCTGTGAGCTAATGAAAAAACATGTATGCTGATCTTGATATGCTTGGATGAAGAAATACCAAGAAAAACCATTTTTGTAATTATTCTCCTGTTTATGGCAAATCAATTATTTGTGTGTAGATAACAAAATATAGACTGAAAAACTGAGGTAATGACATAAATGTATTTAGGAATTATTCTAGACTATATTTTGAATATAAAGGTATGCTTTTCTAGAGGTGAAAAACTATGTCTTATTAAAAGATAAGTGTAAGAAATATTTGAAAAGGCTTCCAAGTATTTTAAACTTGAATTACTATATTCTTTGTCAGGTAGATTTTGTTTCTTAAAGCAAATATGTATGATATGTATGTATTGGAGTCTTTGATTATGAATGCCAAAAGCATTTTGCCACATAGCAGAATATGCCAAGGAGACATTAAATTAATCTGTAAAGGGAGCATTAACAGATACCTAGTGCACATATATAAAACAAGCAGTAGCCATATTCTAAATTTATTGTGGAATTTTCATGGTATTCTTCTCATGCTAAAATTAAATAAGACAAGGTCCTCTATGGTATCAGTTTTATATTATAATATTTTAAGTATGCCATAATTTGTATATACTGTGACACAATATTGAAAACCAATAGATAGCTTTTATGTAATTATTACCAAATCTATTACTTTACACAATGAATTTGTAAATGATAGCAGTTAATTATCTATGTGTCCAGTGTTCCCAGTCTCTCAAAGAAATCCTTAGTAGAACGTAAAAAAGATTTTTATTTTCAAATTCCATTTTGTGGTAACTCTGTTTTAAAGATTTTTCAAAGTCTACATGATTTTAACTATTCTATTAAATCATAATACTTTTTAAAGATTATTCACATGTGGTCATATCCACCTCAGTGTGCTGCTCTGTTGAACCTCTGAAACTAGGTTATAATCTTTTCTGATTCAATTCCATGTTTCTAGTTTCTGGTTTACTTTCTTGTTTTCTATAGCATACTTTAAAGTAATTTGCTAGAGAAGTCTAGCTATATAGGTTTTTTAATCTCAGAGACTTTATTCCATTAACACACTTGACTAGTAATTTATCTGAGAACAGAATTCAGAGAAGAAAATATATTTTTAAAAATTTACATGTTATTCAGAGCGTTCATTCTATATGAATATGTGTTTTCTCTAGTTGAAAGAAATTTGTCTATATTGTTCATTTAAAATTTGGTTTATTCTCAGTTCTCTACTCTTTTTCAGTACAGACTATTTTTAAATTTTCTTTAATAGTATCTTTTTTGTCTACTCTAGGAAATTATGTTTGGATTTTATATTTTTGAATTTCATTTGATATTTTTAATGTGGCAATGACTAAAAATATCTAAATTTATTCTGTCTGTAGCTCATTTTCATAGAATTTGGCTTTTTAATCTGGGGAAGGAAACAGACATTAAAATCCAGGTGTGAAATCCAGGTGGCAAAGAGAGTTCTCATCAAAATCAACAAAAGCAAGCCAATACCAGGACATACCATGGCTAAATTTGCAAAATATAGAGATAAAGAAAAAAAATCCTAAAAGCAGTAAGACAAAAGATTTCCCTAACTTACAAAGTAAGACAGATCTCTCCACAGGAACTTGACAGGCCAGAAGAGGATGGCATGATAAAGTCAATGTGCTGAATAGGAAAAATGGGCAGCCAAGAATACTCTATCCAGTAAAGCTGTCATTCAGAATAAAAGGAGACATAATGAGTTTCCCAAACAAACAAAAACTAAAGGACTTTGTGACCACTAGACCAGCCCTACTAGAAATATTAAAGGGGACTCTTTGAGTGGGAAATAAGTACCAAAGCAATGAAGACTAGAAAGGAACAGAGAAAATCTCCAGAAACAATGATAAAACAAGCAATATAATGTTACTACATTCTTATATATCAGTAACTACTTTGAATGTGAATGGATTAAATGCTCCAGTCAAAAGACATAGGGTGTCAGAAGGATAAAGAACACAAGGCCTGTTTATATGCTGCCTACAAAAGACTCATTTTAGACCTAAAGCTACCTGCAGATGGCAAGTGATGAGATAGAGAACCATTTATTATGCTAATGGACATCAAAAGAAAACCAGAGTAGCCATATTTTATATCAAACCAGATTTTAAACCAAAGACTGTGTAACAAGAGATGGAGAAGGGCACTATATCATAACAAAGGTGTCTATCGAACAAGAAGATCTATAAATTATAAATATTTATGACCCCAACTTGGGAGCACCCAAATATATAAAACAAAAACAAACAGAAAGGAACTCATTGATAACAACACTATAATGATAGGGGACTTTAACACCCACTTACATCAATGAATAGATCATCTAAGCAGAAAAACCACAAGGAAACGATGGCTTTGAATGGCACACTGGACCAGAGGGACTTAACAGATATATTCAGAACATTTCATGCTAAAGCAGCAGAATACACATTTTTTTTCCCAGTGCACATGGGACATTCTCCAGAATAGATCACATAGGGGGTCACAAATCAGGCTTCAATAAGTACAAAAAGACTGAGATCATACCATGCATTTTTCCTCATCATCACACTATGAAACTTAAAGTCAACCAGAAAAACAATTTGGAAAAACCACACATACATGGAGGTTAAAGAATATCCTATTAACTAATGAATGGGTTAACCAGGAAATTAAAGAGGAAATTTTAAAAAACAGATGGAAATAAATGTAAATGAAAACACAATAGTCCAAAACCTTTGGGATATGACCAAAGCAGTCATAAGAGGGAAGTATATAGCAATACAGGCCTACCACAAGAATCAAGAAAAATTTGAAATATGCAAGCTAACCTTCCACCTAGAGGTGCTAGAAAAAGAACAATAACTGGAGTCTAAAACCAGCAGAAAACTGGAAATAAAGATTGGAGCAGAAATAAATTATATAGAAACAAACAAACAAAAATCAGTAGAACAGATTAATGAAACAAAAAGTTGGCTTTTTCAAAGAAGTGATAACATTGATAAACCCCTAGCCAGATTTATCAAAAAGAAAAGAGAAAGGACCCAAATAAATAAAATCATTAATGAGAGAGGATAGAGCACAGCCAATGCCACAGAAATACAAACAGTTACAAGAGAATATTATGAAAAATTATATGCCAACAAATCTGGCAATCTGGAAGAAATGGATAAACTCCTAGAAACATATAAACTACCAAAGTGAAACAGAAAGAAATAGGAAATTTGAACAGACCCATAACTAACAAAGAGATTGAATCAGTAATCAAAAATCTCCCAACAAACAAAAGTTCAGGGCTAGATGGCTTCCTAGGGGAATTCTGCCAAACATTTAAAGAAGAGTTAATAGCGATTCTTTTCAAACTGTTTCAAAAAGTAGAAATGGAAGGAAACATCCAAACTCATTCTACAAGGCCAGCATTAGCTAATTCCAAAATCAGACAAAGACCCTACTAAAAAGGAGAATTACAGGACAATATCCCAGATGAACATGAATGCCAAAATTCTCAACAGAATACTAGTAAACCAAATCCAATAGTACATTAAAAGAATTATTCACCACAACCAAGTGGGATATATTCCTGGGCTGCAGGGGTTATTCAATATTTGCAAAACAATCAATGTGACACACCACATTAATAAAAGAAAATGTGATCCTCTCAATAGATGCAGAAAAAGCATTTGATAAAATATATCATCCATTCTTCATAAAAACCCTCAGGAAAGTAGGGATAAAAGGAACATACCTCAGCATCATAAGAGCCATATATGAAAGACCCAGATCTAATATCATCCTTGGAGCTTAATATCATCAAACTCAGCTTTTCCCTTACTGCCCAGGAATGAGGAGGGATGTCCAGTCTCACTATTGTTATTTATCATAGTATTGCAGTCCTAGCCTCAGCAATCAGCTGACGAAAAGAAGTAAAAGGCATCCAAATCAGCAAGGGAGAAGTCAGATGTTCACTATTTGCAGACAACATAATGATATTCCATGTAGAAACCCCAAAAGACTGCACCAAAAAATTGCTAGAAGTGATACATCAATTCAATAAAGGAGCAGGACACAAAATCAACATACAGAAAACCCTTGCATTTCTATATTCCAATAATGAAGAAGAAGAAAGAGAGCAAGGGATTGATCCCCTTTATAATTGTACCCAAACCCATAAGATACCTAGTATTAAACCTAACCGAAGAGGCAAAACACCTATACTCTGAAAACTATGGAGAACTTATGGAAGAAATAGAAAAGAACACAGAAAAATGAAAAAACATACCATGTTCATGAATTGGAAAAAGAAATATTGTTAAAATATCTATATGCCTAAAGGAATCTACACATTTAATGCAATCCCTATGAAAATGCCACCAGCATATTTCACAGAGCTAGTACAAACAATCCTAAAATTTATATGGAACTATAAAAGACCCTGAATAGCCAAAGCAATCTTGACAGGAAAAACAAAGTTGGAGGCATCACAACTCCAGACTTCAAGTTATATTACAAAGCTATAGTCATCAAGATAATATAATATTGGCACAACAGCAGACAAATAGATCAAAGGAACTGAACAGAAAATTCAGAAATGGGCCCACAACTATATGGTCAAGTAGTCTTAAAGCAGGAAAGAATATCCAATGGAAAAAAGACAGTCTCTTAAACAAGTGGTGTTGGGAAAACTAGAGAGCAACATGCAAAAGAATGAAACAAAACCTTATAACATCCACAAAAATAAATTCAAGATGGATGGAAGACCTAAATGTGAGACAGGAAACCATCAAAATCCTAGAAGAAAACACAAGCAGTACCTTCTTTGACATTGGCTAGAGCAACTTCTTACTAGATATGCCTCCTAAGGCAAGTGTAACAAAACAAAATGAACTATTGGAATTTCATCAAGATAAAAAGCTTCTGCACACTCAAAGAATTAATCCGCAAAACTAAAAGGCATCCTTTGGAATGCAAGAGGATATTTCCAAGTGACATATCCGATAAGGGGTTAGTATCCGTAATCTGTAAAGAAATTATAAAACTCAACAGCCAAAACAAATAATCCACTTAAGAAACTGGCAGAAGACATGAACAGAAATTTTTCCAAAGAAAACATCCAGGTGGCCAACAGACACATGAAAAGATGCTCAACATCACTCATCATCAGGGAAATACAAATCAAAACTACAGTGAGAAATCACTTCACACCTATCAGAATGTCTAAAATCAACACCAGAAGAAACAACAGATGTTACTGAGGAAGTAGAGAATAAGGAAACCTCTTAGTGGGAATGTGAACTGGTGCAGCCACTCTGGAAAACAGTATGGAGGTTCCTCACAAAGTTAAAAATAGAAGTATCCCATAATCCAACAACTGTACTACTAGATAGTTTTCCAAAGGTTACAAAAATACTGATTCGAAAGGACTTGTGCACCCCAATGTTTATAGCAACATTATCAACACTAGACAAATTATGGAAAGAGCCCAAATATCCATTGACTGATGCATGGATAAAGAAGTGGTATATATATATATATACAATAAAATATACGATGGATTACTCAGCCATCAAAAAGAATGAAATCTTGCCATTTGCAGCAATGTGGTAGGAGTTAGAGTGTATAATGCTGAGCAAAATAAGTCAGAAAAAGACAAATACCATATGATTTCATTTAAGAACTGAAACAGATGAACATATTGGGCTAAAAGAGAAGGCAAACCATGAAACACACTCTTAACTATTGAGAACAAACTGAGGGCTGCTGGAGGAGAGGTGGGAGTAGGGGTTAAATAGGTGAATGGTATTAAGGAGGGCACTTGTGATGAGCACTTGGTGTGTACATAAGTGATGAATCACTAAATTCTACACCTGAAACATATATTACACTATATGTTAACTACTGGAATTTAAATAAAAACTTAAAAGTAAAACAACAACAACAGCAAAAAAACAAGACCCAAGTCATGTCTCTGCATTAAATTAGTGATAGGATAATATTAGCTTTTTTAAGTAGGCTAAAATCTCTGACCCTGACAGTTGTGATGATAAGGATAGGATGCTGACAGAAAAATGGCTTTCAGGAAGATAAAATACAAATAATCCCACAGAGCAGATGAGGGGATATGAGAAGTGTCTCTGAGATCCAGTTGTGAATGTTCTTATTCACACTGAGAAAAGTGGGTAGGATAAGGACTCATTCTTTTCCTATCTCTTAATGAGACTGGGCAGCAAGAGGTAGGATTAAATCAAGCTTCCAGAGTAGTTCTTTGGTTGCTTCTCAGCTCTGGGTATAAGGAGGAGGAGCTATTATCATGACAGTGGTCAGCAAATCCTACATTCCCATGTGAAAGGCAGTATGGCTGTGGCTGCTGAGTCAGGAAGTATTTAATGATAAAATAAATGGTATCAGCAACAAAGACCTCTATAATATGGAACTTCGGGTGAACTAAACATTGGAAATTCATTTGCTTGAAGCCAGTCATGTAATTCTGGAAACCAAAACAAATTTAAAACCTTCCTTACTAGTACAACTGATCTATCTTTTCACAGTTCTGCTCATTTTTGTTTTATTTTTGGTTTGTTTTCAGATTCCATTTTAGATATAAACTCCATGAAATCAAGGAGTTATGTCTATTATATTTACTGCTGTTATTTTCAGGATCTAAAATAGTGTCTGGAACAAAATTTAAAAAAATTCTATTATCTGAATAAACCAACATACTGTTCTGTATAAAACTGCTGTTGACATAAAATAATGTGGCAGACTTAGCCAATGTGAAAACCACTCACTCACCCTCTTTCCCCCATACTTGATATGCTGCCATAGACCAGTTATATACTTTCCAAAAAATTACTTTCAAATGAGTTGTTGAAGAAGCAAAATTGTTAGTACCAAAGGGGGGGGGGGGAAGGAGACACAAGTTCAGAGCAGTAAATAGGAGCTAAAGATAAAAGAGCTTCTGGGATTATTGCATACAGATGTAGTGTAAGCATCTGGGCCCTGTGTTTAAGATACATATAAGGACCATATGAAAAATATATAATATGAATATTCTCTGAAATAATAATTAGTTTAAAAGTTAAATAGTACGTTTAAAAGTTCCAAAAAGTGAAAAAAGAGCAAAATGATTTGAAAGTTCCATATGAGAAGGAAACTCAAGCATGGAGATTCTATGAATTTAGGAAATTAAAAATAAGTCTGCTACACAAAGCCAATAGCCATATAATTTCTTAAATCATGAACTATTTGATTTGGTGGCCCAGTAAAAAATATTCATCCATAAGAACTGGAATCCCAGTCTTTCATTGTGCATAGAGATGGGCTAGTGGTTCACATTAACTGTGTGCTGTTTTGACATTCTGAAAAGACATCATAAACACTGGTTTAGAACCAGTGAAATTCACTGGATATAGGCAGAGCTAAGTGGACTATTGCCTGTGAGAATACCAAAAACGTATGGTATAAGGATCCTCTATGTTAAATTAACCTCCCCTCAAGTAAAGATGAATTCACTGTAAAGAAGCACATGAGAAAATAAGCTCTCTAAGAACAAGAAACATGCAATGTGAGTATTCTCTGAAAGAACAAACTAAGTTTAAAAGTTCAAATATAACAATATATTAAAGAAAGACCAAAATAATAGGAAAGAAGGCTACATATATTTAGTCAAGATTCTGGGAGTGATGGGGCACCTGGGTGGCTCAGTGGGTTAGGCCGCTGCCTTCGGCTCAGGTCGTGATCTCCCGGTCCTGGGATCGAGTCCCGCATGGGGCTCTCTGCTCAGCAGGGAGCCTGCTTCCTCCTCTCTCTCTCTGCCTGCCTCTCTGCCTACTTGTGATCTCTCTCTGTCAAATAAGTAAATAAAATCTTAAAAAAAAAAAAAGATTCTGGGAGTGAAAGTTGTATAAAATGTATTGCTTAGCTGATGGTTGAACAATACTGCCAAAGAGAGAATTAATACATTGGAATTTAAGTGGAAGGATTTAGCCCTTAATTTAGGACATGAAATAATAGGAATGAAGGCAGGAAGGTAGGAAGGAAAAAAAGGAAAGAAAGATGGCTTAAAAGCCATAAAGAATTTTTAAAAATGCCCAGCATTTATCTAATAAAAACTATAAGTAGGAAAATGGGAGACTTAGGAAAAAGTGTGAGGCAGAGCCCAGTATTCAGAGAATATTTTTAACGATGACAAAATTCAAGATATAGATATGACTCTTTAGATAGAAAGAACTTCTATAGTCTGAAGCGGTGCAGGTAGAAATATTTATATACTTATTCACATTGTAGTACATTGTAGAACATAAAAGCAAATGGAAAATATAAACAGAGGGAAAAATACCTATTGTTTATTGTTTTCAAAGGTAAGATATGATTACAGTAAGCTTCCTGATGGTTACAGTATGTGATAGAAGAAATCAGTCAACTTAATCTCTGTACCCAGATAAACTCAAATTGAAGATTCAAAGTGAAATAAAGATATTTTAAAACATGTAAGTACTAGAATTTTAACTTGAAATAAGTTTGAAATAATAAATTTGAGAACAAAAGTATGAATACTGGCAGGAAGGAGTTGATTAAAGTATTAGCAAAACTGTCATTAAATCTAAATACACATCACTGACTGTATGCTGTCAGTAATAAGTAAAACTAATAAAGGTTGTTTGGAAGATGAAGATTGGAATCAAATTGCAGATCACACTAACAATATTTTTGGGGAGCAGGAAGAAAATGTAATTCAGGTGTTCAGCTGGACTAAATCAGCTGAGGAGGATGATAGAGCAATCAATTTATAAATTATGGGCTTTGGTAATCTAAGTCCACAAGTACAAATTAATGGAGGATTACTAAATCAATAAAAATAAGGGGTAAAACTCACAGAGCAAAAGAAATAAAGAAAATAGATCAATCCTGGAGAAGGAAGGAAAAAAGATTTAAAAAGTAAATAAAAAGTACAATATATGGAAAACAAAACAAAATATGATTTTAAAAAGTCTAGATATATATTTAATAATAATGGACACAAACTGAATGAACAGCAACTATATGTAAAAATTAAAATTTTAAAAAGAGGAACAGCTAACTAAATGAAGTCTAAGTATATTCTGTTTATATGAAGCACTTTTACCACAAAATGATACACAAAATTTGAAAAAAAGTTCAGGAAAATATAACTAAAATGTAGTTTATGTGCTAATATTTCTATCAACTAAATTTGAATATACAATAAAACTTTTATAAATGTAATTTTATTCACTGAATATTAATAAAAAATGTAGCTACCCTATTAGAATTTGTAATGATCCTGAATTTGTACCCCCTAGTTATATAACAACATATGATTAATAATAATTTTAAATAAATCTAACAAAGTCATTTTAGTGCATGTACCATCATCCATTCAGTCACCCAAATCAAAACAGTTGTTATTACTGAATCCTTTCTCTTCCTCCACCCCTATATTGTCAGTGAACCAAGTCATATAATTTCCACCTACTCTTTTCCATTCTCATTGCTAATACTCACTAGTATATTGGAATAAGATATGAATTACTTTTTCTTCTTTTGCTCTTAATTCCATCATCTTCCTTTTGTCAGAGTAATATTTCTTAAATGTGTATCTGATCATGTCATCATACCATTTAATACTTCAGTAACTTCCCCTACTTAACAGTATAAAATTTAAAATTCTATAGAATGACAAATATAACTCATCCCACTTTTAGCCTTTTTTTCTCCATTCTCAAGTCTGTATACTTATATGTAGTATGACTGTGCCTTTTCATATTCTTCTCCTCTCTCTATAAATATCATTTGCTTCTCTGCTGGGAAAATTTTATTCATTCCTCTTGTTTTCTTAAATATTGTTTTATTTTTCCTGTAATGCTTTCACTAAGCAGTTTTTTTCATAATCCACTTTCTCCTTAGGTTCAGTCAGTCATATATGTTCAAATGCGTTTTTTCTATTATGATCAGTTTAGTTTCTCTAATGAAATGCTTTTAAATTTTCAATTACTCAACAAACACCAAAGCCTGCTATTCATTTAAATACCAAAATTCTAAATGACTTTGTGTCATACCTATCTGTCAAATTAACTATTGCCAAAAACATTTGTCAGATATTTCTATTGGTGCTAAATGTAGCATAGGAATTATACATTCTCAAGATTATTAAAATACTCATATTGCTTATATCATGATTACCTGATACATTATTATGTCTTTAAAATATTTAGCAAATGCATCCAAAGTAATATTTTCCTAAGGTAATTTTTTAAAACTATGTTTAAGAAATATTTTGAAGTTCATGACATATACCTAATTTATAAGTTAAAATCCCTTGAAATGTTGTGGATACTAAATTTATTTCAAATATATTTTTAAACAGCATAGCTCTTCTTTATGTCTTTTTTGATTGGTGTTACCATGAGATTAAAACTACTAAATTATTTTGTAGATGGATAAAGAAATTTATCTCAAATATTGTAAGACTTTAATGATTATAACAATTTGCAAACTTACTCTTGTATTTATTTATTCAAGACCATTTTTTGATTATCTACCATACACTGGAAACTGAGTGAGTTGCTGAAGATACAAGAGTTAATAAGACATGTTCTCTAAAATCAAATAAACAGATATGTGAGAGAGAAAAAATATGATATGGGAGGTTCCATGATGGTGGTAAAACATGACAAAATATAAGAAAATAAAACAGTATCCAAAGCTTCCCATAGGTATTACTGAGAGATTTACACATAACATATATAGAGCATATCTTGAAAGTATGGTCATGTAAAGGAAAGATGAGCATTTCCTAAGTAGAAAGACACACACACACACACACACACACACACATCAGCACCACTTAAATATGACTTCCAGTTTTGCCTCCGATGAAGTAGCTTAATTAAGCTAACTCTCCTTCTGAAGCAATTATAAATATTGGACAGAATTTTAAGAAAGTACTGTTTAAAAATATTGAAAGAGCATAAGTGTAGGCAGGACTTACAGGATTTCAGTACACGAAACAAGAGAAACATGAGGAGAGACCATATTCACTTTGCATTTTTTGCTGAGGGCAATTTCAAAAAGCTCCAAATATACTGAAAGTGCTCAGGATTAGATGGCAATAGTTTTAAACTGAGGGTGCCCAGCTTAGAATTTGGACTGAACAGTGGTAGGAATTCAGAAAATTGAGTCACACAATTTCTATAGAAGAATACTCAATTTGTTGGCTAACTCCTAAGCTGCCCATGCAGAGGGGAAACCCCAAGAAATACGGTAGAAAATAGTAGCTAAGAGGCTAAATACTATATTTGAAAAATATTTGAGGGTTATATTTTCAAATTTTTAAGAATTCCTGAACATGATAGGTAATTGCCATAGAAAGCCCTAACTGATCTTAAATTAAATGAATAATTTATAAAAAATAATTTGAAAAGCAAATGAACATTTTAAATTTACAGAAAATATTTAATTTAATATGGGGTCCATGTGAATCTTCATGCTTGATAGGAAGCAAGGTGGAATCTCTAAAAGGTAGAATGCCTTGAAATTCAAGAGTTCTCAAATGACCCCCGACCTTTTTCTCTAAAGATGTATGAGAGACAGGGCAGGCTTCACTCTACAGGTCTATAAACAAATTGGTCTCAAGAAGAATAATCTGTACTCAGTGAGGGAAGTGTTATAGAGAAATTATGACAAAAAGTGGAGGCCTAATTTTTTTATACAAGAAAAGAGTATTCATTCCAATGGTAATAAAAGTACGGTGGAAAAGATGTGTATGATAGTTTGCACAATCGAGATAACATTCTGTGATTATTGCCTGTATTTTGGGCAGAGATGAAAGGCACAGATAGAATGAATTGTCAATGTATAATACATGTTCTATGCTGGAACATCAGAAGGATGCCAAGCAGTGCCAGGTCTAGGTTTCCACAGTTTATAATTATATAGGGACTTTATAAATTATTTGCTTCCTATTTTCCATTACATTTAGAATAAGTTTACATTAATAAAACCGTTCCAAATCACTATATATCTCCTTTACTTATAAATTAGATTGTGCATATAATTTTTTTTTGTAATTTGATTCAGCTTTGACTCCAATGACATTGCTTGTTTTATTTTGGCTGCCATATAGCCCCAAATCATTCAAATAAATGTGTATGTATATCTGGGCTGTCAGAGAACAATGATTGGCATCAGCCATCAATGTTCATTAAGTTGAAGTTTTGGCATACCTTGTATTAGAAAAAAGCCAAATTTAATAAATGCCATGTAGCCTGCCAGATGTTTTATTGTAAGATATGATAGATCCTCCCAGAATAACATTTTGTAAGCAAGGTCAGTTACATTCAATTAAGTTGTTTTCATATGCTTTTAACATCAATATGACAATGAAAAATTAATAATTTTGAAGCTATAACTTTATTCTTTTATATGTATTTTCAATTTCTAATTATCCAATGGGAATTTTAGTAGTAAAATGAAGGTTTAATTTAATCTAACCAACTTAAAAATAAATGTAATTTAGTATTTTTTTAGGAATTTATTTTAGAATATAGGAATACTTCTCCCTTCACATATATTATAAACTTGTATATTCCCTGCTCCTACTTAAAAATTCTTTTTTAAAAGATTTATTCATTTGAGAGAGAGCGAGAGAGTCCACGTGAGCGTGAACACAAGCAGGGGGAGGGGCAGAAGGAGAGAATCCCAAGAAGACTCCCTACTGAGTGGAAAGCCCAGTATGGGGTTCAGTCTCATGCCTCTGAGCTCACAACCTGAGCTGAAATCAAGAGTCAGATGCTTAACCAACTGAACCACTCAAGTGCCCCTCTTTTTCTCTGCTTTAGAAAACTTTTGTTAATAGCTCTCATACAAATTTGTTCATCTATTTGTCTTTCTTTTTTCAAAGTCTGGCTAACTGTATAAATAACTTATCAAATTGTATTAGTTATGTAGGAATTCAGAATATAGGTTAAATAGGTATGCTTTGTGTCATATGCATATATATTGTATACACATATACACACATATTCTTCATAATATATTTCACAGAGTAATAATTAACTGTACACTGAAAGGGTGAGTGAATAGAACAGGTAATTTTGACCATCAATAATATATTTATTGCATATTTAGAAATTTAAAATAAAAAGTACAAGTGATAGTAAATATATCATGAGAGGGGTGAAAAAGCAGGGCTCCTGAGTGGTGCTGCTGGTTAAGTATCAACCCTTGGTTTTGGTTCAGAGTGTGATCTCAGGGTCGTAGGATTGTGTACAACATCAGTCTCCATGCTCTCTCTCTCTCTCTCTAATAAATAATCTTTAAAAAAAAAGATGAAAAAGTTACAGTATGTTGACATCTGTAATACATTGCATTTAAGAATCTCTTGAATTTAGATTTTTTTGCACACAATTACTCATCATTTACTTTGTTGGCAATAAGTTTTATAAATTAGCCAATAATAAAATCAGAGAAAAACAAAAAGCAGCAATGGTAACAACAAAAACATTCTAGTGCTTAAGCTAACATAGTCTAGTCTAGACTGCTCTAGATGGTCTGACTTTCCTGGCTTGTCTATTAGCTTTATGATATTAGGCAAGTGACATAACACTCTTCCTTAGTTTATTTATCTGAAAATGGTAATAATAGTGCTAAAGAGAAGAATGAATAATATGTCTAAAACTCTTAGAGTGACTCTTGGAAAACTAATGTCAATATTTGTAAATTATTATTGTTTCAGCTGATCAATTTTGTCTAGAATGTGTTGGTTCTTGTTGGATAGGGTTTAGGAAGTATAAAAGAGTAAAGATGTTAAGCAAGTTAAGTAGGAATTGGTAATTACATAAGCACCTCTTAATCCTCACTTTTTGACTTCACTCTTCCAAAATCACACCAGCCCTCCTAATTGTCAAAGCCCTGCTGCATCTTAAAAATATTGAAAGATTATTATTAGCTTTGCTTCAGCATTTGACTGTGCTATGCACCTTTTTTTAAAAATTTCTTTTCAGCGTAACAGTATTCATTGTTTTTGCACCACACCCAGTGCTCCATGCAATATGTGCCCTCCTTAATACCCACACCTGGCTCCCCCAACCTCCCACCTCCTCCTACCCCCCCGCCCCTTCAAAACCCTCAGGTTGTTTTTCAGAGTCCATAGTCTCTCATGGTTCACCCCCCTTCCAATTTCCCTCAACTCCCTTCTCTGCACCTTTTAATTGCTTGTATCCATCCAACGGTACTTCAGTCTCCAGACTTTCCCCTTCTCTTTCTGATTTGTTGATTTTTTTTTCTATCAGTCAACTTTCTCTCCATGTTCATTGAAAGGTCTTCCAAAGACTCAATGTTATCTCTACATATTCTTATTCTTCAATATTCCTTTTTCCTACCTTTTCTGCTAGTATCCCTTACTAATAATTCCTAATCTCTAAGATCCAGGCTTGCATTGTCAACTTTCTAATTCAAATGGTCCCCTGAACATTCTGTAAGTACCTAAAACTTTATATAAAACTAAACCTGGGGTGCCTGGGTGGCTCAGTGGGTTAAGCTTCTGCCTGCGGCTTGGGTCATGATCTGAGGGTCCTGCGATCGAGTCCCGCTCATCTCCCTGCTGGGCTCTTTGCTCAGCAGGGAGCCTGCTTCCCTCAATCTCTCTGCCTGCCTCTCTACCTACTTGTGATCTCTCTGTGTCAAATAAATAAATAAAATCTTAAAAAACAAAAACAAAAAACTAAACCTAGCCTTCATCTATCCTCACTATGTCTTAAAAACTTTTCATTCTTCTTGGTCAAATTCACATTCCTAAGCCTACCCTAGCCACTGTATTCAGGATAAATATTTTTCTTACTTCTTATCTTTCGTACTTCAAGCTTGTTTCTGGTATTATGACAATTACACAATACTTATTTAAATTCTAACTATTCTGCTTTATAATCTACTTTTCCTATTAAGTATTTCTTTTAAGACATGAACTATGTGTTACATGAATTTACACTTATCAAACATTTAGCACAGTGTCTGGAACATAATGAGTATTATTGTTTTTTAAATTTTAACATGGTCAAATGAAGGTAAATAATCAAGTAGGAGATTTATAGACTCATCATTTAAAATTAACAAAATAAACATCTAAGTGTTATTGTATATAACAGAAAATCCACTAATGAAATGTTTAGGGCCTTCTTGTATGTAAAATAGAAAAGTAGTAAATCCATGAGGGTAGTGTCTTGAATGAAGTGAGCCAAGGGAGTTGCCAACTGTAATAATCACCATTTCCTTACCAGTAAGTTTATTCTCTAAATGGCCAGACAATAATTAAACTAATTACAGAGCTCATTAGTCAGTCATGAAAGTCATTGTTGTTTCTGTAATATGAGAGCAATGCAGATAGATGACCCAGTGCAGTATTGAATGGTACAGGAAGTACTGTAGCAGTACTGTAGCACTGAGATTTAACTTCTACATGTACACTGCTGTGCATTATGATGGTATCCCATACTTACATGTTTTGCATATATTATTCCTTAGATTCCCCTGAGCTGCTTCAAAATTAGTCCTTAAACACCCACTCTGGCCTTAGACCAACTCTCTAAATTAAATGACTATAAATTAAATGACTATTATTAATAAAATATATCAATTTTCTTTTGTATACTATAAGCCTAACTCATAAAATAAAACAAAATAACCAGTAGGTTCTATCAAAGTTTTAAACTAAAGGCTCAAGAAAAATAGGTCATTAAAGGTTAATAGGATTTTTCTTACTCTGTAGGAACATAATTCTCTATGCTCCTGTCACCTTCATTCTAATCCTGAGATCCAGCAGTTGAATAAATAGATTTGAGATTATCACACAGTATACATTCATGTGTAAAATGGAATTCCTATTAAAGTTCATTGCTTCAAATGAAATATGCTTTGTAGCATTTCCTCTGAAGAATCCTGCTGTGGTCTGTCATAATACACTGAAAACACACTTTACTCTTTCAGCTTACTCTTTAGTGACTGGGGAAAGTGTTATTTATTTTATTTTGTTTATTTATATGTTTTTGGTTATGCTTTGCAACATTTCGACAGAAATGCCACCAATTGTAGCACTACTCAGTGATTACAATAAAGGATAATATATAATATTCTTACACTAGTATTACTATTTAAATTGGAAAATAGCACAAGCAATTCAGTATATTTGTGCTGCTACAAAGAAAATTTATGTTTATAAGAATAGTTTTCAGTTCTGTATTCTTATAGGAAGATCTGAAGAGATGTATCTAAAAAGATACTGCTAAGACTGATGTCAAGAAGTTTATTGCCTATATTTTCTTCTAGGAGTTTTAAATGGTGTCAGGTCTTACATTTAAAACTTTAATCCATTTTGCATTCATTTTTTTATATGGTGTAAGGTTTAATAGCTTATTGTTAGGTTCTTTATTGTCTTCCATTGATCTATGTGTCTGTACGCCAATACCATATTGTTTTGACTACTATATGTTTGTAATATTGTTTGAAATTGGGGGCATGATGCCTGTAGCTTTGTTCTTTTTCAAGACTGCTTTGACTTTTCAGAGCATTTTGTGGTTCCATAAATTTTTAGGAATTTTTTTCTATTTCTGTAAAAAATGACATTGGAATTTTGATAAAAATTATGTTGCGTACTATGAACATTTTAATAATATTAATTCTTTTGGTATATTAAAATAATATCTGTCCATTTATTAATATCTTCTTCACTTTCTTTCAATAATATCTTATAGTTGTCAGTCTACAGGTCTTTTACCTTTTACCTTCTTGGTTAAATTTATTTCTAAATATTTTATTCTTTTTGATGCAATTGCAAATTGGGATTGTTTTTCTATTTATCTTTTATAAATTTATCTACATATATATATATATGTATATATATATAATATAAATTTATCTATTTTATCTATTTATCTATATATACCCACAATGGATTTCTGTATATTGTTTCTGTGTCATGCAACTTTACTGAATTCATTTATTTGTTCTAGCAGTTTTTTTGTGGAGTCTTTAGGATTGTCTATACACACACACTCACACACACACACACATATTTGTCTATATATATTATGACATTTGCAAACAGTGATGGTTTTACCTCTTCCATTCTAGTTTGGATGCCTTTTCTTTTATTTTCTTTCTTCTTTTTCTTCTTTTTGTCTAATTACTTTGGCTGAGAATTTTAATATTGTGTTGAATAGAAGTGGTGAGAGTGGGCATCCTTGTCTTGTTCATGATCTTAGAGGAAAAGCTTTCTGTTGAGGATGATGTTGGCTATGGGCTTGTCACATATGGCTCTTATTATATTGAGATACACTTCTTCTGTCACCTCCTTGTTGAGAGTTTTTTATCATAAATAGCTGTAAAATTTTGTCAAATACTTTTACTGTATCCATTGAGACAGTCATATTTTTTAAAGAGTTATTTATTTATTTTAGAGAGTAAGAAAGAGAGTCTGGGGTTGGGGGCAGTGGGAAAGGCAGAGAAAAAAATCTCAAGCAGACTGCCTACTGAGCACAGAGACCAATGCAAGCCTTGATCTCATGACCCTGAGATCATGACCTAAGCAGAAATCAAGAGTCAGATACTTAACTGACTGAGTCACCCAGGCACCCTGGGACAGTCATATAATTTTTGTCCTTCATTTTGTTAATGGGAGTAACACAATGAGTAGTTTATGGGTGTTGAACTATCCTTGCATCTGTGGAATAAGTTCCATGTGATCATGGTGTATAATCATTTTAATGAATTGTGAAAATTCCTTAAGATTAAAAATATCTATGGTGAGAAAATATGCTACATGAAGTTTTTGGCAAATCCCAGAAGAAGAATCAAAATATATTTAAAAATTTTTTTAAATTTAATTTCAGGTTAGTTAACATACAGTGCAGCACTGGTTTCAGGAGCAGAATCCAGTAATTCATTACCCACATACAACACTCAGTGCTCATACCAACAAGTGCCCCACTTCATGCCCATCACCCATTTAGTGCATTCCCTCACCCACCTCCCTTCCTGAAACCCTCAGTTTGTTCTCTATATTCAAGTCTCTTATGGTTTGCCTCTCTCTGTTTTAATCTTCTTTTTTCTTCCCTTCCCCTATGTTCTTCTTTATTTCTTAAATTTCACATTTAAGTGAAATTCTATGATATTTGTCTTTCTCTGACTGACTCATTTCACTTAATATAATACACTGTAGTTCCATCCACCCCACATTGATGCAAAATTTCAATATTTCATTCTTTTTGATTGCTGAGTAACATTCCATTGTATGTATTACCATATCTTCTTTATCCCTTTGTCAGTTGATGAACATTTGGGCTCTTTCCATAATTTATCTAATTAATCACTGGAATAAAGTCATGCTGTCAACAACAGAGAATATAGACCACTCAAAAAATAGCTCCCAGCATGCTATTGTATCATAGAACATCAGATGAACAAATAGGAAAAGTTTCCTATTATAAGATGGCATCTGTCAGACATACTTAGTTTTTGTAATCAAGGGGGAAGGAGGCAACAAAAATTCATCATCGTTTGTAGGTGGTACATTTGTAATCAGGTATAAACCAAGTCAAAGGGCACAAGTAAGGTACTTGAGTTGGTTGACTAGTCCTGTGCCATCTACCATTGTTAAAATTAAATAGTTAAGAAAGTAAATTTCACATTATGCATATTTTTACCATAAAAAATGGAAAAAAAACACATCTCTCTCTTAGCTCATGCTTATGGTAACATGGTAAGCTTATGGTAACATTAGAATGAGCTGGAGATAGAAAACTGATTTAATTTGGTTCATGGATTAATCAGTTCATTATTTCAGTCATGACTCAATATAGAATGCCATTATACTAGAGCCTCGCTAAGGGTGGTCCTAATAGATAGCAGTAAAGGAACATCTTCTCAGTAAGAAGAAATTTGGACAGTTCGCCAGATAGAAGTTTGTTAACAGTAGTAAATGACTTATCTGGTACCTGGAAGGAAAAAGACTGGAAAATTAGGGACAAGGTGATTTGAGGAAGAGGCATGTAGTTAGGTGTATTGGAATGGCCAATGTGTGAAACTATTTGTGTAACATTACATGCCAGAGAGCATTCATAATGAAACAGACACTAAGGAACATTTGAAAAATTCTTGGCTGGTAAATATCAGCAAAGCTTTGGTTTTGTGAGCCCTATTGCTGGCACTGGAAGGGGCGAACATAATGGCCATAGTAACAGATTTGGAAGCTATGTATGGACTTAGTAGCATAAGCAACATTCACCAAGGCCAGTAGAGTTACTGCCAGTTCTATATGCCCTAGCTCTTAGATCAATATGAGTCCTCAGTATGGCTCCCCATTGAGACCCAACAGCCACTTGGTGGGAAGTTGATTATAATGGACCCCCATTCTTCCCAAAAGGAAGAGTAATTCGTTTTGGCTAAAAATGACACATATTTAGGGTATAGGGCTACCTTTCTTACTCACAGGATCTGAGGCAACATTATCCAAAAGTTTACAGAGCACATAATTCACCAATACAGAATCCTACATAATGCTGCATTAACTAAGGTGGTGTAGCAGTAATGCATAACCATGAAATTCTCTAGTCCTATTAAACACTGTATCACCCCAGATCTTCCAGTATTATAAAATGATAAGATGGCCTTTTACATGTGGAGTTTAGGTGTCAGCTTGGAGAAAATATCCTGACATGATAGGTTCCATCCTCTAAGATGCAATATTTTCCTAAATCAGTATCTGGTGCTATTTTCCCAATTGGTGGAATCCAAAAGTTCTAAAACCTAGGGTTGAAAGCAGGACTGGCTTTATTTAATCATACACCTTATCATCCAGGATAAATAGAACTGTAATAACACAGTGGGGAAAAGGAAGATATTTGGCATCCAGGTGACTCACTGTGACATGCTGTGTTATTCCCTCATAAAAATGGACAAGTACAGCGGCCCCAAAGCCTGGGAAGGGGTTGTGACCACAGACTAAGATTTTTTTGGAAGATCTGGTCATCCCAACAATGATAAGAAGAATCTCAAGTGCTAGTAGAGGTTGAAGACAATGAGTATCACCTGAAGCTCCGAGAGCACAGGTCCCCCACTGAGAAACAATGTACACATTCTCTACAGAGATTTCTAGATAGCTGATTGCTCACAGTTCTATTCCACTCTGAGAAGAGTCTTCTGCCAGTGATGCTTCCTCACTCAGAATTATGCCTTCTTCTTGGGAGTAGCCTTCTTTTACGGAGTGGTAGATACAGAAACACAAGGCTTACCCCAATTTGTGATATCTCTGAAAGGCCATCCCTGCTTTAGAGCCTTTGGTGGGAGCTGAAGCTCCATTACAGTGCTTCAGCATTAAAGTTCAGTTCCTCCCTCTATATAACTCTGGATTTACTCACTCCTCTATGGGTCTGGTTCCTGAGAGCTGTCTCCAATAAACTACCTGCATGAAAATCTAGACTGGACTTTCTCCCAGTTTTTTAATGCTATTCAGTAAGTATGCTGTATGTATCTTTATAAGACAAGTGCCTAGTGTGATATAGAGTATATAGTGAGTACACAAAATATTTATATAGTCACTACATTGATTTAAAAAAAAAACTTCTTAAAAATAGCTCCATGCAGCATTTCTATAGACTTGTAAAGAAAGTCTTGATCTTATAAAATTTTAAATCAGGATCTACACAAAGGATTCATTTAAGATTGCTAAATTCTCCTGTGAAAAGAATTCCATTTTCATCTTTTCCAGTTTAGTGGTTTATATCATTACTTGACAATAATGCCACTCTACAGAACAGTTAGAAAAGGGAATTTTTCTTTCAAAAGGAACTGCTCAGTTATAATTTGTATTGAAGGAACAAATACAGATTTCTGTGTCTGTAGACAACATAAGAGCAACACTAAAGACATTTTTAAATGTGTAACAGTGTGGCTGATCTTTGGTAAAATAGGTGACTATAAAAGTGATTATTTTATTACATGTTGTGATAGTGTGATTGAGAGTCTATAGGTTTTCCTAATTTGGATGATTTTGCCATAAGCAAAATTAAGTAATCAGATTGTAACTATTATTAGATTTATATAAAATGAAGTAATTAACATTAGTGAGACCTTAAAAATTTTAACATTGCTTATATAACTTTTGTAAGTTGTTGGCAGTTTATTTAATATTATGTCTACTTACTTCTAGAAGTAGTACAAAATCTTTTGACAGCTACTTCAAAGAATAAAAATAGCAAAGTCTTTGTATTCTAGTAAGAACTGATACTTGAAACTATTATAATGTTATATGTCAATTATATCTCAGTTAAAAAAGTTTTATTTTTCTGAGGAAAAATGAAATTTATCTATATCACATTTACTATTCTTTTTTAAAATGTGAACTCAAGACTCAAATTTTCAAAAGTTATTTACATCCCATGAATTAAGCACACGCTTCCTGTACAACTGATGTATCTTTAGTCAAACTTTGTTCTAGACCTCAGACTCCTATTTCCAAAGACGTACTTAACACCTCCTTTTAAATGATTGAAAATCATTTTAATTATAACATCCCAAAAATCATATTTTGGAGTTTTTTCTTCTTATGGCCTTCTCCACCTCAGAAAGTGGCAACTTGACTCTTCAATTGATGGGGAAAATCTTGAAGAAATTTTCTACTTTTCTCAATTTCTTACACCCATAGGTAATTCTCTAGCTAATTCTGTTATCTCTTGCTTCTTATGTGGATTATTGCAATAGCATCCTTATTGGTTTCCTTACCTCTCTATAGCTTATACTTGTAAATTTAATTCAGAATATGTAATTTCTCTGCTCATTATCTTTAATGGCTTCCCAGTTTACTAATATAAAATTCCTAGGTCTTGCTGAACTCTTGAACTTCATTTCCTGTAATTCTCTCCTTTCATTTACCCAAACTCAATGGCCTTTTTGTAATGCTTCAAACACACCTGGCTGGCTCACCCCTGGAGGATTTCTGTTGCCTAAGTGGAGAGGTCTTGCATGTTTCTGTCTGTGTGGTTTATCCTTTCCCTTTCTTTAGAACACTTAAATATTTTTCTAGACTATTCTTTATGAAATGACAGCTCTTTCACTTTCTGTCTTCCTTTAATAATTTAATAATATAATAATAATTTAATAATACCGTTAAAGAATTTTCTTATCATTTATCAGAATTTCTTAGTTCTTATCATCTAATATATTATATGCTTGTTTTTAAAATTGGTTTCTACCCACAAGAAATTCTTTGTGAAAAGAGGTTTTCAAATTTAACTTCTGTCCCATACTCAGCACCAAAACCAGAAACTAGCACATTGAAATTATTTGATGTATATTCTAGAATAAAATGAAATAGAAAATATACATTTATATGGGCTTTATACTTTTCCATTTGTATAACATTATGAAAAATAAGTAAAGTGTTTTTTTTAGATATTAGAACTTTAATACCCCATAGCTAAAGCTATATGTAAAGTATTGTAACTTCAAGATGAGATGTTTTGTTTCATTTTTTACTCCCAATTTTTGAGTTCTTTAAATATGCAAAACTAGTCCTTTGTGGAATATGTGAAATGCAGATATTTTCTCCCACTCTGTAGCTTATCTATTCATTCTCCTAACAGACTTCACAGAACACTTTAAATTTTGAAGTCCAGTGTTTCCTATTATGAATTGTGCTTTTCATGTTAAGTTAGGAACACTTTGCTTATCCGTAAATTCAAAAGATTTGTTCTTTTTTTTTTTTTTTTTTTTAGTTTTATAGTTTTACATGTTACAACTAAGTCTGTGCTACTTTTTTTTTTTTAAGATTTATTTATTTATTTGAGAGAGTGAGTGAGAGAGCATGGGCAAGTGGGGGGAGGGGCAAGGAAAGAAGGCAAAAGAATCTTCAAGCAGAATACCTGCTGAGTGTGGAGCCAGATGTGGGGCTTAATCCCAGGAATCATGACCTGAGCTGACATCAAGAGCTGGATACTTAATCAACTGAGACACCCAGGCACCCCCTGTGTTACATTTTGAGTTCATTTTTTGCATAAAGTGTGAGATTTGGGTATGTGTTATTTTGCTATGGATATACTGATGCTCCAGCACCATTTATTGAAAAATATGTATTTCCTCTCTTGTATTTTTTTTTAAAGATTTTATTTACTTATGACAGAGAGAGAGATCACAAGATTCTGATGGATTCCTGTCTCACATTTAGGTCCTTCATCTATTTTGAGTCTATTTTTGTGTATGGGGTAAAGAAATGGTCCAGTTTCATTCTTCTGCATGTGGCTCTCCAATTTTCCCAACACCATTTGTTGAAGAGACTGTCTTTTCCATTGGAGATTACTGCCTGCTTTGTTTCAGATTAGTGGACTGTAGACTTAAGGGTCCATTTCTGGGTTCTCTGTTCTGTTCCATTGATCTATGCAACTATTTTTCTGCCAATACCATACTGGCTTGATGATCACAGCTTTGTAATAAGAGTTTGAAGTCCGGGATTGTGATTCCATCAGGTTTAGTTTTCATTTTCAACATTCCTCTTTCTGGTTCCATACAAATTTTAGGATTATTTGTCCCAGCTCTGTTGAAAAAGTTAATGGTATTTTTTTTTAAAGATTTTATTTATTTGACAGAGAGAGATCACAAGTAGGCAGAGAGGCAGGAAGAGAGAGTGGGAAGCAGGCTCCCTGCTGAGCAGAGAGCCCGATGTGGGGCTCGATCCCAGGACCCTGAGATCATGACCTGAGCCAAAGGCAGCGGCTTAACCCACTGAGCCACCCAGACACCCCAGTTAATGGTATTTTGATGGGGATTGCATTGAATATGTAGATTACTGTAGGTAGCATGGACGTTTTCAAAATATTTGTTCTTCCAATCAATAAGCATGGAATGTTTTTCCATTTCTTTGTGTCTTCCTCAATTTCTTTCATGAATATTCTATAGTTTTCTGAGTACAGATCCTTTGGCCCCTTTGGTTAGGTTTATTCCTAGGTATCTTGTGGTTTTTGGTGCAATTGTAAATGGGATCCACTCCTTAATTTCTTTCTTCTGTGTTATTGTTAGTATATAGAAATGCAACTGATTTCTGTGCATTGATTTTATATCCTGCTATTTTGCTAAATTCCTGTATGTGTTCTAGTAATTTTTGGGTGGAGTCTCTTGAGTTTTCCACATAGAGTATCATATTGTCTTCAAACAGTGAGACTTTGACTTCTTTGCCAATTCGAATACCTGTATTTCTCTTTATTGTCTGATTGCTAAGTCTAGGGACTCTTAATACTATGTTGATCAACAATGATGAGAGTGGACATCTCTGCCATGTTCCAGACTTTAGGGGAAAGCTGTCAGTTTTGCCCCATTGAGAATGATATTCACTGTGGGTTTTTCATATATGGCTTTAATGATATTGAGGAATGTTCCTTCTATCCCTACACTGTGAAGAGTTTTAATCAAGAAAGGATGCTGTACTTTGTCAAATGCTTTTTCTGCATCTGTTGAAAGGATCATATTGCTCTTGTCCTTGCTTTTATTAATATAATATATCATATTGATTGATTTGCAAATGTTGAACCACGCTTGCATCCAAAGAATAAATATCACTTGGTTGTGGTGAATAATCCTTTTAATGTACTGTTGGATCCTATTGGCTAGTATCTTGGTGAGAATTTTTGCATCCATATCAATCAGGGATATTGGTTGCTAATTTTCTTTTATGGTGAGGTCTTTATCTGATTTTGGCATCAAAATAATGCTGGCTTCATTGAATGAGTTTGGATGCTTTCCTTCCATTTCTATTTTTTTGAAGCAGCCTTAAAAGAATAGGTATTAATTCTTCCTTAAATATTTGATAGAATTTCATTTAGATGCCATATTGTCCTGGACTCTTGTTTATTGGGTGATTTTTGGTTACTCCTTCAATTTCCTTACTGGATATGGGTCTGTTTGGGTTTTCATTATCTTCTTGTTTCAGTTTTGGTAGTTTAGAGGTCTCTAATAGTGCACCCATTTCTGCCAGATGCCTAATTTGTTGGTATATAATTGTTCATCATATGTTCTTATAATTATTTGCATTACTGGGGTGTTGGTTGTGATCTTTCCTCTTTCATTCATGAATTTATTTGGGTCCTTTCTCTTTTCTTTTTGATAAGTCTAGCTAGGGGTTATCAATCTTACTAATTCTTTCAAAGAACCAGCTCCTGGTTTCATTGATCTATTCTACTCTTCTTTTGGCTTCTTTTTCATTGATTTCTGCTCTGATCTTTCTTCATTCTTTTCTCCTGATGGGTTTAGGCTTTATTTGCTATTCTTTCTCCAGTTCCTTTAGGTATAAGGTTAGGTTGTGTATTTGAGACCTTTCTTGTTTCTTGAGAAAATCTTGTATTGCTATATACTTCCCTCTTAGGACTGCCTTTGTTGCATCCCAAAGATTTTGTACTGTTGTGTTTTCATTTTCATTTGTTTCAATGATTTTCTTAAATTCTTCTTTAATTTCTTGATTAAACCATTCATTCTGTAGTGGGATGCTCTTTAGCTTCCATGTATTTGAGTTTCTAAATTTCCTCTTGTGATTGAGTTCAAATTTCAAAGCATTGTGGTCTGAAAATATGAAAAAAAAAAAAAAAAGATCCCTATCTTTTGGTACGGGTTGAGACCTGATTTATGACCCAGTATGTGATCTATTCTGGAGAATGTTGCATGTGCACTCAAGAAGAATATGTATTCTTTTGCTTTAGGATGGAATGCTCTGAATATATCTATGAAGTCCATCTGGTCCAGTGTGTCATTCAAAGCCCTTGTTTCCTTGTTGATCTTCTGCTTAGATTATCTGTCCATTGCAGTGAGTGGGGTGTTAAAGTCCCCTACTATGATTGTATTATTATCAATGTGTTTCTTTAATTTTGTTATTAATTGGTTTATATAATTGACTGCTCCCTTGTTAGGGGCATAAAGATTTACAATTGTTAGATCTTCTGTTGGATAAACCCTTTAATTCTGATCTAGTGTCCTTCCTGGTGTCTTCTTAGAGTCTTTGTTTTAAAAATCTACTTTGATATAAGGGTTGATACTCCAGCTTTCTTTTGATGTCCATTAGCATGGTAAGAGGTTTTCTACCCACTCACTTTCAATCTGGAGGTGTCTTTGGGTCTAAAATGTGTCTCTTACAGACAGCATATCAACGAGTCTTGCTTTTTTTATCTAATCTGATACCCTGTGTCTTTTGATTGGGGCTTAGCCCATCTACTTTCAGAGTAACTACTGAAAGATATGAATTTAGTGCCATTATATTCCCTGAAAGTCACTGTTTCTGTATATTGTCTCTGTTCCTTTCTGGTCTATGTTACTTTTGGGTACTCTTTTCACTTAAAGGATCCCCTTTAATATTTTTTTCAGGGCTGGTTTAGTGTTCACAAATTCTTTTAGTTTCTCTTTGTCCTAGAAGCTTTTTATCTCTCCTTTTATTTTGAGTGAAAACTATGGTTGATAAAGTATCCTTGGCTGCATCTTTTTCTTATTTAATGCTGTGAATCTCTCATGCCAGTCCTTTCTGGCCTGCCAGGTCTGTGTGGATAGGTCTGCTGCTGGTCTAATGTTTTGACTCTTGTAGGTTACATACCATTTGTTTCTAGTTGCTTTCAGAATTTTCTCTTTGTCTCTGAAATTTGCAAGCTTCACTGTTTTACATCAAGGTGTTGTCCCATTTTTATTGACTTTGATGGGGCTTCTCTCTGCCTAGTGCACTTGAATGCCTATTTCCATCCCCAGATTAAGGAAGTTCTCAGCCTTAATTTACTCCAATATACTTTGTGTCCCCCCTCTTTCCTATTCTTCGGGGTTCCCTATTATTCTAATATTGTTTTGCTTTATGGTATCACTTGTCTCTCGAATTCCCCCTCCTGATTCAGTAGTTGTTTATCTTTTTGCCAGTTTCTTTATTTTTCATCATTTCCCTTCTATATCATGAATTCTCTCTCCTGTCTCATTTATCCTAGCAGTTAGAGCCTCCATTTTTTAATTTCATCTCATTAATAGCCTCTTCATTTTTGACTTGGTTAGATTTTAATTCTTTATTTCTCCAGAGAGTGATTCTTTAATGTGTTTTGTGCTTTTTCAAGCCCAACCCATATCTTTATAGTCGTTATTCTGAATCCTAGTTCTGACATCTTACTTTTGTCCATACTGATTAGGTCCCTGGCAGTCAGACCTGCCTCTTGTTCTCTTTTTAGAGGTGAGTTTTACTGTTTTGTCATTCTTATAGAAAGTAGTCATTTTTCTATTTGTAGAGTTGCTGCTATTCTTTTCTCAGATCTCTGGTTGAGTTCACAGGTGTTCAGAATGACTTGATAGCTAGATAGCTGAATTCCTGGGACCAGACAAAACTGAGGTTTCCTACTCCTCCACCATCTTGGATTCCTCCTCCTTGACTGACTTTTTAAAGAAATATTCATTTTTATAGCCTTTGTGTTTCCTACCTTCATAGTGTCATTGTCAGTTTTTCCTTTCTACTCAAAGAATCCCCCTTAATATTTTTATAGGACTGGTTTATTGGTCAAGAACTCCTTTAGTTTTTGTTTGTCTGGGAAACTTGAATGATAGCCTTGCTGCATAGAATATTCTTGGCTGCAGATATTTCTTATTCAGCCCTTTGAATGTAACATGACACTTCTTTCTGAATTGGCAAGTTTCTGCTGAAATATCCCCTGCTAGTGTTATGAATTTTCTCTTGTAAGTTACTGTCTTCTTCTGTCTTGCTGCTTTTTTTCTTATCACTATATTTTCCCAATTAATTACAATATATCTTGGTGTGGGCCAGCTTTTGTTGAGAGGAGATCCTGTGCCTCCTGCATATAGTTGTCTGTTTCCTTTCTCAGATTATTGAAGTTTCAGGTATTATTTCTTCAAATAAATTCTCTTTATCTTCCTCTTCTGCAATGTTTCTAATATGAATACTAAAATGTTTGATGGAGTCCTTGAGTTCCCTAAGCCTATGCTCATTTTCCATAATTCTTTTTTCTCTTTCCATTACTCTGTGTTCTAGGTTAATAATTCATTCCTCTGCATCTTCCAGCCTGCATTTCATTCAATCAAGTATGTTTCTTACTTCATTTATTGATCCTTTTATCTCTGCTATTTTTTTCCTTATCTGTGTGTCTCAAGGGTCTCAGTCATGTATTCCACACTTTCCTTAATTCTAATAAGAATCTTTAAGATCATTACTTTATATTTTCTGTCAGGCATGTTACTTATATTGGTTTTACTTAGATCTCCAGCCTTGGTCTTGTCCTGTTCTCTCATTTGGGATAAATTTCTCTGTCTTCCTATTTTGTCTAAGTCTATATCTTATTTCTGTGTTTTAAGAAAGCCAGCTACATTTCCTATTCTTGAGTATAATGACCTTATAAAGAAGAGGTCCTGTAGTGCCCCGCCATTTTGTAGTCATTTGTTTCCTAGGACCTCACAGTTCTGGGAGTGTATCCAATGTGTACTGCTTGTACTCTTCCTTTTTGTCCTGGAAACTATATCCTCTGTACTTTCTACATCTTTTTATGTGGCCTCTTGTCTACCTTTAGTTGTGGAGTTTATTCTGTCACTCTTTTGGTCAATTTCTGGGGTATTTAGGATGATTTGATTGTTATCTAGTTGTACTTCTGGGAAAAGGGGAAACCAGGTCCTCCTACTTTGCCACCATCTTCTCCACCTCTCCTACACAAAAGGGATTCTAAGAACACAGATCATATCATTTTTAATATTTGTTTCCCAGAATTCATTTTATAGTGAATAGCAAAATAAATTTCAAACAGGAGTATTCATGAAGGACCATAATACCAATAATATGCCCTGTGAGACTAACTAGCTAAGGATATATTGTAATAGTTTTATACAAGCTTTTATAAGACACATTATATTACTTATTGCTATTTTTTATTGTAATAAAAGTATATGGGCCAATATCTGTATATTCATATCATGAACACCTGGCATGTTTTGAGCTCAGTATTAATGTAGAGAAAAAGAAAAAGACCCTAATGGAATGTAAATGTATATATTATGCATCAGATCAGACAGCTTCCTTCTCTAATTTTCTCAAAAAAATTCTAGACTCAGCATTGTTTAACATTTAAAACAGCATTCAATTTCTGACTTCAATTTATTGGAAGTTATAGAGCAGGAAAAAATCACAGGCCTGACCAATTTGACCAATGCATTGTATTTACAAGTAATTACTTGAGAATATATTCACTTAGTACTTGTCTTGTAAAAAAATAATAAAGTTCTCCTTACAAATCTCTATACAGATCTTAAAAATGCCTAAATGGGGGGTGCCTGGGTGGCTCAGTGGGTTAAAGCCTCTGCCTTCAGCTCAGGTCATGATCCCAGGGTCCTGGGATCGAGCCCCGCATCTGGCTCTCTGCTCATCAGGGAGCCTGCTTCCTCCTCTCTCTCTCTGCCTGTCTCTCTGCCTACTTGTGATCTCTGTCAAATAAATGGATAAAAAAATATTAAAAAAATGCCTAAATGGATTAATAAATCTAAGACACAGTAAGAATTGTAACTCAGGATTTTGCTTCTGTGCAGTGTCAAGTGTAGTATATTACTAATGCTAACTTGAATAAACTCGATTTTTTAATATGTTATTGTATTCCTTTATATATAATGAGAAATTTGCAGAGAGTGTAAGTGGTAGAAAGGATATATTGATTTGCTGTGATTTATAGCCTAGTAAGCAATAGTTGTTCTCAACCATAGACACTCTAACTACAAAAACTTGGATGAACTATCCTGAATAGTTGTTAAAAATGAACATCAGTCAAATTGATGCAACTTTGCCTGGTTCATTAATGGATAATGAATTTCTGCAGGGAAAATTTTTATGTGTAATTTACCATTAGCTGACAACAAAAATAAGTTTGTCTAAAAGAAAGTTAAACTACTCAAAGTAGCTAAAGAAAATTCAACTAGAAAAATCTTAGAAAGAGAATAGAATTTAGGATGTTATAATGAAATCCATAATTTGATTCTTAACAATTCTCTCATGTCATCTGAGATGGTTGTAAACTAGGAACATTTTTTTATTATTTAAAATCATCAAATAATATTAATATTAATATTATTAATGATATTAATAATATTATACAATTAATATATATTATATATATATTATATATAATATATATATATATATATATATGGGCAAAGACACTTGAAAATCACTACAACAGGCCGCTCCCCCAGAAGATCAGCAAGAAATCCAGCCAAGACCAAGTTCACTTACCAAGGAGAACAGCGGCATCTCAGAGAAGGAGAAAGCAAAGCTTGGAATTCATGGCTTTCTCCCCATGATTCTTTAGTCTTACAAAGTGAATTAATTTTTTTTAATTTTATTTCTTTTTTCTTCTGCTAATTTTTTTTACTTTTACCCTCTCCTCTTTTAACATTTTTTTTACTAGTTTATCTTAACAATACCTTTCATAAAAAAAAATCTTTTTTGAACCTTTATTATTATAGTCATATTTTACCCTTCATGTATCTAACTTTAGTTTTTGTATACACATAGGGTTTTTTCTTTTAAAAAATTTGGGGTGCAACTTCTTCTAATAGATAAAAATACACCCTAAATCTACACCATGCTTGTTCTAGTCTCCAGCCAGAGCAAATTCTCTCCACTTTCTTTTTCTTTATTCTCCCAACCAACTTATCTTACCAACTCCTCTTTTTAGAAATTAACATTTTTTTCATCTTTATAGTCATATTCCATCCCTTCATTGTGTTTACCCTTATATGTTTTTCATTCTTTAAAATTTTGGGAGGTAGTTTCTTCTAAGAGACCAAAATACTCCCAAAATTAAGTGGGTGACTGTGCTGTAGTCACCAGTCATATATATATATATATATATATATATTTCTTTTCCTTTTTATATATTTTTAAATTTGTTTCCTTTTTTTAATTTTTTTTTCTGAACTTCTTTTTATCCCCTTTCTACCCCCTCCCCCCACGATTTTGGGTCTCTTCTGATTTGGTTAAAGCACATTCCCCTGGGGTCTTTGCCACCCTTTTAGTATTTTATTTGCCCCTTCATATATTCCTATCTGGATAAAATGACAAGGTGGAAAAACTCACCACAAAAAAAAGAACAAGAAGCAGTACCAAAGGCTAGGGACCTAATCAATACGGACATTGGTAATACGTCAGATCTAGAGTTCAGAATGATGATTCTCAAGGTGCTAGACAGGCTTGAAAAAGGCATGGACAATATTAGAGATACCACATCCATAGAAATAAAAACCCTTTCTGGAGATATAAAAGAACTAAAATCTAACCAAGTTGAAATAAAAAAAGCTATTAATGAGGTGCAATACAAAAGGAGGCTCTTACTGCTAGGATAAATGAGGCTGAAGAGAGAATTAGTGATATAGAAGACCAAATGACAGAGAATAAATAAGCTGAGCAAAAGAGAGACAAACAACTACTGGACATGAGAGGAGAATTCGTGAGATAAGTGATACCATAAGACAAAACAACATTAGAATAATTGGGATTCCAGAAGAAGAAGAAAGAGAGAGGGGAGCAGAAGGTATATTGGAGAGAATTATTGTAGAGAATTTCCCTAATATGGCAAAGGGAACAAGCATCAAAATCCAGGAGGTGCAGAGAACCCCCCTCAAAATTTATAAGAATAGGTCCACACCCCATCATTTAATAGTAAAATTTACAAGTCTTAGCAACAAAGAGAAAATCCTGAAAGCAGGCTGGGACAAGAAGTCTATAACATAAAATGGTAAAAATATTAGATTGGCAGCAGACTTATCCACAGAGACCTGGCAGGCCAGACAGAACTGGCATGATATATTCAGAGCACTAAATGAGAAACACATGCTGCCAAGAATACTATATCCAGCTAGGCTGTCATTGAAAATAGAAGGAGAGATAAAAAGCTTCCAGGACAAACAAAAACTGAAAGAATTTGCAAACACCAAACCAGCTCTACAGGAAATATAGAAAGGGGTCCTTTAAGCAAAGAGAGACCCTAAAAGTAGTAGATCAGAAAAGAACAGAGACAATATACAGTAACAGTCACCTTACAGGCAATACAATGGCACTAAACTCATATCTCTCAATAGTTACCCTGAATGTAAATGGACTAAATGCCCCAATCAAAAGACGCAAGATGTCAGAATGGATAAAAAAGCAAAACCTATCGGGAGCGCCTGGGTGGCTCAGTGGGTTAAAGCCTCTGCCTTTGGCTCAGGTCGTGATCTCAGGGTCCTGGGATCAAGCCCAGCATCGGGCTCTTGCTCAGCAGGGAGCCTGCTTCTCCCTCTCTCTCTGCCTGCCTCAGCACCTACTTGTGATCTCTCTCTCTGTCCAATAAATAAATAAAATCTTAAAACAAAACAAAACCAAACCAAACCCATCAATATGCTGTCTACAAGAAACTCATTTTAGACCCAAAGACACCTCCAGATTTAAAGTGAGGGGGTGGAGAACAATTTACCATGCTAATGGACATCAAAAGAAAGCTGGGGTGGCAATCCTTATATCAGATCAATTAGATTTTAAGCCAAAACTATAATAAGAGATGAGGAAGGACACTATATCATACTCAAAGGGTCTGTACAACAAGAAAATCTAACAATTTTAAATATCTATGCCCCTAACATGGGAGCAACCAACTATATAAACCAATTAATAACAAAATCAAAGAAACACATCAACAATAATACAAAAATAGTAGGGACTTTAGCACTCCCCTCACTGAAATGGACAGATCATCCAAGCAAAAGATCAACAAGGAAATAAAGGCCTTAAATGACACACTGCAGATGGACATCACAGATATATTCAGAACATCCATCCCAAAGCAACAGAATACACATCCTTCTCTAGTGCACATGGAACATTCTCCAGAATAGATCACATCCTGGGTCATAAATCAGGTCTCAACCAGTATCAAAAGATTGGGATCATTCCCTACATATTTTCAGACCACAATGCTCTGAAGCTAGAACTCAATCACAAGAGGAAATTTGGAAGAACCCAAATACATGGAGACTAAACAGCATCCTTCTAAAGAATGAATGGGTCAACCAGGAAATTAAAGAGGAATTGAAAACGTTCATGGAAACAAATGATAATGAAAACACAATGGTTCAAAATCTGTGGGACACAGCAAAAGCAGTCCTGAGAGGAAAATATATAGCGATACAAGCCTTTCTCAAGAAACAAGAAAGGTCTCAAATACATAACCTAATCCTAAACCTAAAGAAGCTGGAGAAAGAACAAGAAAGAAAGCCTAAACCCAGCAGGAGAAGAGAAATCATAAAGATCAGAGCAGAAATCAGTGAAATAGAAACAAAAAAACTGCAATAGAACAAATCAACAAAACTAGGAGCTGGTTCTTTGAAAGAATTTATAAGATTGAGAAACCCCTGGCCAGACTTATCAAAAAGAAAAGAGAAAGGACCCAAATAAATAAAATCATGAATGAAAGAGGAGAGATCACAACCAACACCAAAGAAATACAAACTATTATAAGAACATATTATGAGGAACTCTATGCCAACAAATTGGACAGTCTGGAAGAAATGGATGCATTCCTAGAGACATATAAACTATCACAACTGAACTAGGAAGAAATAGAAAACCTGAACAGACCCATAACCTGTAAGGAGATTGAAACGGTCATCAAAAGTCTCCAAACAAAAGCCCAGGGCCAGATGGCTTCCCAGGGGAATTCTATCAAACATTTAAAGAAGAATTAATTCCTATTCTCCTGAAACTGTTCCAAAAAATAGAAATGGAAGGAAAACTTCCAAACTAATTTTATGAGGCCAGCATCACCTTGAGCCCCAAACCAGACAAGGATCCCATCAAAAAAGAGAATTACAGACCAAGATCCTTGATGAACACAGATGCGAAAATTCTCACCAAAATACTAGCCAATAGGATCCAACAGTACATTAAAAGGATTATTCACTATGACCAAGTGTGATTTATTCCAGGGTTGAAAGGTTGGTTCAACATCCACAAATCAATCAACGTGATATAACACATTAATAAAAGAAAGAACAAGAACCATATGATGCTCTCAATAGATGCTGATAATGATAAAGCATTTGACAAAGTACAGCATCTCTTCCTGATCAACAAAACTCTTCAAAGTGTAGGGATAGAAGGACTTACCTCGATATCATCAGAGCCATTTATGAAAAACCCACTGCAAATATCATTCTCAATGGAGAAAAACTGAAAGCTTTTCCGCTAAGGTCAGGAACACGGCAGGGATGTTCATTATCACCACTGCTATTCAACATAGTACTAGAAGTCCTAGCCTCAGCAATCAGAGAACAAAAAAAATTAAAGGCATCCAAATCGGCAAAGAAGTCAAACTATCACTCTCTGCAGATGATATGATACTATATGTGGAAAACCCAAAAGACTCCACTCCAAATCTGCTAGAACTTGTACAGGAATTCAGTAAAGTGTCAGGATATAAAATCAATGCACAGAAATCAGTTGCATTTCTTTACACCAACAGCAAGACAGAAGAAAGAGAAATTAAGGAGTCAATCCCATTTACAATTGCGCCCAAAACTATAAGATACCTAGGAATAAACCTAACCAAAGAGGCTAAAAATCTATACTCAGAAAACTATAAAGTACTCATGAAAGAAATTGAGGAAGACACAAAAAATGGAAAAATGTTCCATGCTCCTGGATTGGAAGAACAAATATTGTGAAAATGTCTGTGCTACCTAAATCAATCTACACATTTAATGCAATCCCTATCAAAATCCCATCCATGTAAATATCATGTCCATAATAAATATCTGATTTTTAAAAGTTATTTTAGCTTTTTGTTACAACAAATGTTTTTGTGGAAGAAAGAAAAACACTTTTTAAGTCTTAAAATCTTAGAATGTTATTATTGAGTGGAATCAAATCAACCATGAAATTCTGTTCCTATATTTTGCAAAGGAAAATAAAATGGAATATGGGGCAATTTAATTACTTAAGTACACATTGAAAATTGAGCCTATTTGTTAACATAAATTTCAAAATCTGCAAATTTTTACATCCATGATTAGTCCAATACATTACGCTACTACTAATAAATATGTGAAATATTATTTTATTTAATATAATTAAAATACATTATGATTTTTAAAAATTAATAGCACATAGCTACTGAAGCCCAATTAAATAATTGTCCTTTCTAGTATTAGTTTATTTTATAATCTATGTATTTTTTTCTTTTTGCTATACTTTTGGTTTTATATTAAGAAAATATTAGTTAATCCAAGACCCCAAATACTTATCCTTATATTTTCTTCTAAGAGTTTCATAATTTCAGCTCTTAAATTTAGATTTAGTACTCATTTTGAATTAATTTAATATATGGTTTGAGGGGTCCAACCTTTCTTTCTTTTTTTAATGTGGATAGCCAGTTGTCCTACACCATTTGTTGAAAGAATATTCTATCCTCATTGCATTGTACTAACATCTTTGATGAACATAAAGTTACAGGTTTATATTTGAATTCTCACTTTTATTGATTGATCAATATTGCTATCTTCATGTCAGTACCTCTGTCTTGATTACTGTGACTTTGTATTAAGTTTTTAATTTGGGAAGTGCAAGCCTTCCAACTTTGTTCTCTTATTTCAAGAGTGTTTTGGGTATTATAGGCTTCTTGGGCTTCCATATAAGTTTTAGGATAATCTTGCCAATTTCTGCAAAAATAGATTTAGATAGATTATGTAGAATCTATAAACAGATTCAATGAGTGAATCTTGGAAATACTAAGATTCCAGTTCATTAGAATGGAATACATTTCCATTTATTTAGATCTACTTTAATTTCTTTAAACAATATTTTGTAGTATTCAGCATATGTCATACTTTTTTTTGTCAAAGTATTCATAAATGTTTATTCTTTTCAGTGCTATTGTAAATGGTATCTTCTTGGTTTTATTTTGAGATTATTCATTGCTAGATTCTAGAAATATGATTAATATTTATGTTTTGATATTTGTCATGGAACAGTGGTTAATTCATGAATTGCTTCTGATAGCTTGTTCTCTGTGATTGTTTAGAATCACAGATTAGAATCACAAGAACAATTAATTTACAAATACAGTTTTACTTCTTCCTTTCCAGTATGGATCCTTTGGATATCTTTTTCTTGCCTAATTGCCTTATCTAGAACATACACTATAATTTTAAATAGAATTTGCAAGAACTGGCAATTTCTAATCTTACCAGTAAAGCATTCAGTTTTTCACCATTAAATCTAAATGTTAGCTGTAGTTTTTTTTTTTTTTTTTTTTTTGTGGATGATTCAATAGGTTAAGGAAGTTCACATATAATCCTAATTTATGAGTTTTTAATGATTAGATTAATGATTAATGACATTAATCAAATGACATTAGGTTCATAAAAAATCTGTTCAGATGATCATGTGGCTTTTGTCTTTTTTTTTCTTGCTATACATTGTATTAAATTGGTAGATTGTTATATGTTAAACCAGTCTTTACTCCTTGAGATAAATCCAGTTGATTATGACATATAATCCTTTTTATATGCTGCTGGATTTTGTTTACTAGTATTTTGTTGAGGATTTTATATTTATGTTCATAAAGAATTTTGGTCATAGTTTGATTTTGTGACATCCTTATGTGATTTTGGTACAAGGGTAACACATGTAACATACGATGAGTTTATGTTTTATTCTTTTGAAAAGCTGGTGAAAAATTGGTGTCCATTCTTTACTATTTGGTACAATTCGCCTGAGAAGCCATCAGGGCCTGGGCTTTTCTTTGTGGGAATTTTTTGATTATTTAATCTTGTTACTTGTTATGAATTAGATTTTCTCTTTTCCTTAATTGTTTTTGGTAATTTATGTCGTTCTAGGAATTGTCCATTCTAGTTGGTTACCTTATTTTGGGGCATATAATTGTTCATAATATTTATATTATTTTTTATATCAGTAAGTTGGTAGTAATGCCACTTCTTTTATTCCTAATTTTAATAACTTCAGTCTTCTGTTTTCTTGGTTAGTACAACTAAGTTTTGTAATTTTTGTTGATGTTTCAAAAAGCTGACTTTTGTTTCCTTGATTTTCTGTTGTTTTTCTAATCTCCATTTCACTGATTTCTGCTATAGTCTTTCTTATTTTCTTTTGAATCTCTGCTTTTGCTTTAACCCAAAGTTTTATAATGCTGAGTTTCTCTTTTCTTTCATCTGAAAGTAATTTCTAATATCTGTCATAATTTCTTTTTTCTTTTGAGGTTGATACTTTTTTTTTTTTAGGATTTTATTTAGTTATTTGTCACAGATAGAGAGAGGGAGAGCACAAGCAGAGGGAACAACAGGCAGTTGGAGATGCAGGCGCCCCACTGAGCAAGGATTCCCCCATGTGGGACTAAATCCCAGGACCCTTGGTTCATGACCTGAGCCAAAGGCAGATGCTTAACTGATTGAGCCACCCAGGCATCCCTGCAATTTCTTTTTTAACCCATTGCTTACTTAGCAGTATATTTTTAAATTCCACATATTTGTTACTTTGCAAATTTTCTCTGACTTGATTTCTAATTTTATCCATTGTTGTTGGAAAACATACTATGTGTGACTTAAATCCTTCTAAATTTTTGGAAGTTTGTTTTATGGAGTAGAATATGGTCAATACTGGAGACTCTTCTATGTTTACTTAAGGAAAATGTCTGTCCTGCTGTTATTGAGCATAGTGTTGTATAGATGTTTGTCAGATCCCTCCATTCTGGAATATGGACCTGATAAGAATTTTTATCTACTGTTGTTGAATGGAGTACTCATTAAATGTCTGTTAAGCCTAATTGGTGTATACTGCCAATTGTCTTTTTTATTCTGTCCATTATCAAAAGCAAGGGATTAAAGCATGTAGTCATTTTTTGTTGAAATTGTCTGTTTCCTCCCAGTTATGTCCGTTTTTGCTTTCATATTTTGGGATTCTGTTGTCAGTGCATATGTTTATAATTCTTATATCTTCTTGATAATTGGCTCTCTTATCATTATAAGGTATCCCTCTTTGTCTTTAACAATTTTATGTCATACTTTTTGTCTAATATTGATATAGACTCTCTTAATTCTCTTTTATGTACTGTTTACATGGCATGTCTCTTATTATCCATTTACTTACTCTGCTTTAGCCTTCATTTTCTACTTCCACAGAGATTCAAAGTCAGCCCAAAGTTAGAATTAAGAGCCTTTCCTGGTCTTTCTTGAGCATGTGCACATTCTCGTGTATCTTTGTTGTCTCCTAGATTCCCAGCATTATGTCAGTAATTGTCAAAGTTCTCTATGGACATTTCATTCTCCAATGTATTATCATTATCACTATTATTACTAATTGTTATTATTATTATTGCTTTGGTTAGCTTCTTGTTAGCCATAACTAACAATACCATCTAAGGTACTGACCCTTTAAGACAGTTGCTGCTGATTAATTCTGACAAATGCTATAAAAACAGGCTATTTGTTTAGCGTGAAGTGCTAAGTTAGGTCACACAAGAGAAAACGTGAGAGTCGAGCAGCTTTTCAGTGAGCAAAGATGTCTAATGATGGCAGTTCTTTGGGAATGGGACTTCTCTGGACCTCCAAATTTGTTTTATCCCTGGAAGTGACTATTAACCTTGTCATCTTACCTTGTTTTCAAAGACTGTTTTCATGCATACATCAGGTTAAGGGAGGCAGATATAGGAGTAGGGTAAACCAAACAAACTTGCTGTTTTTACTGAGATTTGTCTGTTTCTCTTGAATAAACACTATTCAGAGAGTTATAGATGTTTAATTTCTAGTGATCTAAAGGTCTAAATGTTTAATTTCTTGTGATCCAAAGTTGATTTGGACAGCATTTACCAGTGTTTTGTTGCTTTTATGAAGGAGAGGATTTTTGACGTACTTACTAGGCAATTCTGATACTGTCCCTTTTAAAATGTCCTTCTAATGTAAATGTAATGTGTAATTTATACTTAATGTTTATTAAGTATCTACTGTGTTAGAGATAATATTTTAATTAATAGAGTTAAAAGCAAGCTGAGACCTATAAATTTATGATAGTTGACAATTACTGGGTGGTAAAGGAGTATCTGGTGAAATGCCAAGTGCATTATTGAATGTTCTCATTGAATTTACACAATCACTTTTTAAGGTAATTTTATTTATCACCCTTATCTGGATGAGTAGAGTCAAATTTAATGATATTGGATCTCTTGTCCAGGCTGTTACAGTTGGTTTGGGGCTGGGCACTGTTTGATATCCAGATTAATATCTTTTAAAACTAAAATATTATACATTAGGAATAATTTCTAATACATACATTCTATTGTTTAATTAATAAATTTAAATATACTCCACATTTGTATTTCATAAGCTATTCTGCTAAAAGTTTTCTGGAAAAACCTTACTAAACGACTTTCTAGGTGAGGTTTGAAATCCTCATTTAAATAATTTCATACCCTAGAGTTTTAGAGTTTTAATTTCATTATTCAGACATAAAGTAGTATTTTAACTTAAAGTTGACTATTTTTAATACCATCACACAAGACATATCAAATTGTTATCCTGTTGACCTTATTCGAAACATGAGTTAAGGGTGCCTGGGTGGTTCAGTGGGTTAAGTCTCTGCCCTTGGTTCAGGTCATGATCTCAGGGTCCTGGGATCGAGTTCTGTATCGTGCTCTCTGATCGGCAGGGAGCCTGCTTCCTTCTCTTTCTCTCTCTCTCTCTCTCTGCCTGCCTCTCTGCCTACTTGTGATCTCTCTCTGTCAAATAAGTGAATAAAATCTTTGAAAAAATGAGTTAAAAATGTGGCTGAAAAGATTTTCTGTGGTTGATAGGGAAAAATCAAATTTATCTTCTAGAATTTTCACTAGGTATTAAAGGCAATATGCCCTTCAGAATCTTAGCCTTACTTGTCAGCAGGAGAAACTAGAAATGTCCATTCTGAATTTTCATTTTCTTGGAATTTTCCATTTGCTAATACTTTATTTTGGATATGTTCTTTTTAAAAAATTGCTATTTATTTATTTATTTTAAAATTCAATTTCATTTTTTTTACATTTAGTTAACATAGTGTATTATTATTTTCTGACGTAGAGTTCAGTATTTCTTCTGTTGTATATAACCCCCAGTGCTCATTACATCATATGCCCTCCTTAACATCCATTCCCCAGTTACCACAATCCCCTATCCCCCTCCCTTCAACAACCCTCAGGTTTTTCCTATGGTTGAGGGTCTCTTTTGGAATGTCTCCCTCTCTGATTATGTCTTGTTTTGTTTTTCCCTCTCCTCCCATGATCCCCCACTTTGTTTCTTAAATTCCACGTATGATTGATATTGTATGATAATTGTCTTTCTCTGGTTGACTTATTTCATTTAGTATAATACCCTCTAGTTTCATCCACATTATTGCAAATGGCAAGATTTTATTTTTTGATGGCTGACTAATTTTTCATTGTATGTATTTACCACCTCCTCTTTATCCATTCATCTGTTGGACAAATCTGGGCTCTTTCCATAGTTTGGCTCTTGTGGACACTGCTCCTGTAAACATTGGAGTGTAGGTGCTCTTCAGATCACCACATTTATGTCTTTAGGGTAAATACCTAGTAGTTCAATTGCTGGGTCATAGGGTAGCTCTATTTTTAACATCTTGAGGAACCTCTACTGTTTTCCAGAATAGCTACATCAGCTTGCATTCCCACCAGCAATGTAAGAGGGTTTCCCTTTTTCTACATCCTCACCAACATCTGTCATTTCCTCACTTGTTAATTTTAGCCATCCTGACTGGTGTGAGGTGGTATCTCATTGTGGTTTTGATTTGTATTTCTCTGGTGTTGAGTGATGTGGAGCATTTTTTCATGTGTCTGTTGGCCAACTGGATGTCTTCTTTGGAGAAATTTCTGTTCATGTCTTTTGCCCATTTCTTGATCGGATTACTTGTTTTTTGGGTGTTGAATTTGTACATTCCTGATAGATTTTAGATACTAGCCCTTTATCTGATAAGACATTTGGAAATATCTTCTTCCATTCTGTTGGGTGTCTTTTGGTTTTGTCCTTCGATGTGGAAGTTATTTATCCTGATGAAGTTTCAATAGCTCATTTTTGCTTTTGTTTCCCTTGCCTTTTATGTGTCCTAGAAGAGAACACAGAGAGCAACCTCTTTGACCTTGGCCGCAGCAACTTTCAGCTAGACATGTTCTTTTAAATTTGATTTCCAGATTTTCAATATAAAACAAACACATTTTAATATCACTAAATCTGATTTTTAAAATTAAATTAAAATCTAAGAACACTTCAGGCCTAGAAGGTTTCTGGGCCAATTCACTGGTGAATTGTTTCAAACTTTTGAGAAAAAAAATATGATAATAGTCTTACAAAACTCATTTAGAGATTATGGTATATGGGGACACATCTCAATTCATATTAGGAAACTAACAGATCTCCAAACCAACATGAACTATACGAGAAAGGAAAGCTACATTCAAATATATGTCATGGATGCACATGTGAAGATGCTAAAAAGAATTAGAGCAAAACATATTTAAAATTTGATTATCTGGGGGTCTATTCTAACTCTTCAAATTTGGTCTAACATTAAAAAAAAAAAACAAGAGGGACAGGTGTAATGAGCACTGGATATTATATAAGACTGATGAGTTACTGACCTCTACCTCTGAAACCAGTAATATGTTATATGTTAACTAATTGAATTTAAGTAAAAAAATAAAAACCTGAGTTCAATAAATAAATAAATAAATATCTCAGTAAAAAAATAAGATAAAATTTAAAAATTCAAAAAAGAAAACAATGTATTTTATTCCTTTGCATAAAGAATTAAGAGAAACCATAGAATTATTTCAAAGCATGGTAGTTTTGATAAAATGAGTTTGAGTTAGTTTTGATAAAATTCAGTGTTTGCTTATGGTAACAGGCATTATGTTCTCAAGAAGCTAGAAACTGTTCTTTATACAAGTAACAAATACCTATGGGAAGCATGCTATTAAATGGTGAGATAATTGAATTTTTTTTTCCTCTTCAAGGACAGGAATGACATATGCACATTTACCCTAATGAGCTTCTTAAGGGGCATATTATCCACAGAGTTGGTTTTATAACATACTGTGACTAGATATAAACCACTATGACATGTTTTAACTTATACAATACAAAAACATGTGCACAAGTAAAGTGCTTTAGCCAAACTACTAAATATTTGATGAGTGTGAAACAATAGAAATGCTTGTGTGTCTAAGTCATTATAGCTGAAGGAACACTGATAGGAAATAATAAAACACTCATCCAATTGTTGTATATCATGTGTCTCACAGGAGAGCCACTGGGAAGTGGCATGAAGGAGCCTTCTGAAATGTTGGAAATATTTTGCATCTTGTTGGGTGAGTTACATAAAAGCATCATATGTAAAAATCAATCTGAGTAAATTTAAGATTGTGATTTTTATTGTGTAGTATTGAAAGATGTTTATATTTTTATTTTTTTATTATGTTCAGTTAGCCAGCATATAGTATTTCATAGATTTTTGTTGTACTGTTCAGTGATTCATTAGTTGTATATAACAACCAGTGCTCATGAAGGATGTTTTAAATTAAATAAATATAATTTGTTTTGTGGACAGAACAATGATCTAATTTTCCTGTTTCTTTCTGTAAAATTTTGGAAAATCAGACTAAAATGATCATCATTCTTCAAATGTCATATATTCTTTTAGCATAAATCCTGATTTAAATGTATTGTGTTTCACCTTGATACTTTAAAGTATGATATTGACTCAATTCTTATAAATACATAAAACAACTTGAAGAGTCAGTCATAACTTTAAATGATGTCAAATATATATAGGATCTTGAAATAGCTTGGTCAAAGTTCCTAAAGAATATCTTGATTTCATTGACGATACAACCACCAAATATTGGAGTAGTTATTTAAAGATTATAAGAAATACTAGTCCTGGGATATTAATTCTATTTCAGTTATGTTTTTCATACTCTGCCAGTTTATATATATTTAATCTTTCCCAGTAGAAATATAGTGCATTAATTATTCCAATTAAAAATACAAATCATTGATTATGATAGTTTATAAGTATAATTAAGTGTTCCTGATGATTCTAAGGAATTTTTATATAAAGTGACTACAAGGTCATTCAAACATTTAAATCGTCCTTTTGACTTGTTATATTAATCATGTTCCTCAGCCACTGGGCTGGTATGACAGCATGGAAACAGCAAATTCAGGAAATAAAATAATGCAATAAATTTACATTTGTGATTTACTGAGCCTGTCACTATACACATAAGTTGAATTTTCTGGAACTACTGAGAATATTTCCAAATGGCACCATTGGTGGACAAATATGGCAAAATTAGTGGACACATCTATGTAAGAGGATATTAGATCCCAGCTGAATTCACATAAATGGGCACTAAATAAACTTTATACAAAATTCATATAGAATCTTAAGGTTATCTAACTTCTACATGTCTGTTTTTTTTGTTTTGTTTTGTTTGTACAGTGCACTTAAAAACAGGTCATCTAAGTCCTTGCCCTCTTTTAAACTATCATTCACATACTTTTCTTCCCTTCCTCTGCACTAATTCATTCACTTAAATGATACCTAGCCCCTTTGAGTTCCTTTCATTAAATCCTCTAACTCAATAGAAGTTTTTTTTGGAGCAGTTGACTTTTCAAACATTTTTTAAGCCTCAACCCACATTAAGAATTACATTATTACCAGTTTAAATACTAATACAGTTAGAAAAATCCTGAACAATATTTATCTTAAACACACCAATCCTATTCTATTATATAAATATATGCTGGCTATTACCCAGTAAGTTGTTTTGATGATCTTATCTTAGATGGTACAAGGAGTTGAAAAGTACTTATCAGGAATTTGCTAAAATATTCCCAATAATATTTCATTTTACTGAGTGTTCTTTAATTGAAAACTGATTTACAATTGGGAAGAGGGGTAAATATATTTTTTCTCACTTCCAAACTGTAAATGTACATTTTTAAACAATGTATATCTTTCTAATAATCTTGGACACATCCTATTTTATCTACTCCTGCTCATCTCCCCACATTCATAAAAGACAATGGATGTGGCTTGCTGTCTTCATCACCATTAAATATGTTTCATCATCTCCATGTGTTCAGAATCCATGTGGATAACATAATCAGTGCCTTATTTCATAGCTCTCAAGCATCTATTGTAATGGTTTCTCCCCAATTTTAAGTGCTTAAAATGCTCAAGTCCTGAAACTTTTTTTGTAATTTCACTTATGTACTTTGAAATGACTTAATGAGGAAAAAAATAAAGTGATATAAGGAATTCTTATATATTTTTCATCTGAATTCTCCATTTTTTAATATTTTACCAAGTTAAAAAGAAAATTAAAAATTTGGGTCCTCGAATCCATTTGAGAAAACTATTAAAAGAAACATTTATTATTTTTTAAAAGCTTTTATTTGTTTATTTGTTAGAGAGAGTGCACAAGCAGGGGGAGCAGCAGGCAAAGGGAGAAGCAGGCTCCCTGCTGAGCAAGGAGCCATACATGGGACTTCATCCCAGGACTCTGGGATCATAACCTGAGCCAAAGGTAGATGCTTAACCAGCTGAGCCACCCAGGCATCCATTAAAGGAAACATTTAATTATGCATTAGAATATGGGTTTTTATGAGTTTGTAAGCATAAAAATGGGATCAAATATAAATATTTAATTTTATAACATCTATAGGTGAAGAATGTGAATTAACAACAAAAATTAACATGAAAAATAAATATAAACAAAAGTTTAGGTTTCTTTTGAATAGGATGAAATAAAATGAACAAGTAACAGTTCCGATCCAGTCATGATTCCATTTTTAGATTTATAGAATTTAAAAAATAAAGCTACTTCTATTTCTTGATGAGTAAGTCATGGATCAGCAGTTTAGAAGACAGAACCACTGTGAGAGAAATCTTGAGGTGTTTATATAAGATGAATTTTGTAATTACTTTAATAAATAAAACCCAGAGGAAATAGAGGAAAAGACATTTGAGCTTGGGAGGATAAAAACACCTTAGGAATTGCATTAAAGTTTTAAAAAGACTCAGGAATTGCATGGTAATACATGTTTATTTCTCTTTAAAAGTATTAATCTAAGAAAAAAAGTGTCATAGTTTTATTAGATGAAATGATGCTAACTTTGGGGACTGGGAGATAAATATATTTAAATTGCTTAAAATTTATTGAGCGCAAGAGTTATTATTGCTGATTCAGTTTGGTAAATACTATCCAAAAATCAATGCAAGTGAGAAAACAAATTGAACTTGTACTAAGATTTGAAGGATTCCAATACTGTTTCTCTTAAGCTGTAGCCCCTTAGGCATCACATAAAATGAAACACATAATCAGCTTTCAGTATGTATTTGCCTTCATTAATCATAAACTGTAGGCAAATTCTGAGCTTGCAAGTTTAGATTCTTTATTGTTGCTTCATGCTAATGATTATTGTCATTTATTTCCCTCTGGGTTTAACATTTTCAGCAACTATAGAGTACAGATGGTAGAAAGGCCTTGCAGAAATGTAATCAGCAAGTGTGAACACGTTATATTCAAAACACATGTTAAAAAAAATACTGAAATACTCCCTCCCCTAGGTAATAAAGTACTATAATATACATATATATAGCAAAGCAGTCACAATTTTGTTTTATCATTGGAATCAGGATATGTATGTATTGAACATTAAATATTAGTGACTGTTAAGTGTTTAACACTTTTTGTTAAACAAAAAGATAGTAATCTGTATATTCAAATAAATTACAATGTTAATTAACTATGCTTACCTCATCCATAAAAACGACTAACAATAAAAACATTTAGAAAATTTATTTTAAAAAGTGACAGCATTTTAAACATTATTTTGACATTAGAATCTTATAAGACTGTTAATCTATAAAACCATTTTAATCTCATAAAATTGTTACAACCATGGTCAGAACTTTAGTTATAGGCAAACACTACTCAAATAAGAATACCATTTTTTTAAAGTATTTAAAATATTTTTAAAATATGTAAAGTTCACAGGCTCCTTCATATTTTGCAGAAAGAAGATAATACCTAACCTTGAAAACCAACCCTTGGTTAGGTTCCTGCCAACATTAAAAGATAGTATTTATAGAACTATTAATACAGAGAACAAACTGATGGTTCCTGGGAGTGTGTGGTGGAGAGGGGGTATGTTGAGCAAAATGGGTGAAGGAGAGAGAGATTCAGGCCTCCAGTTATGGAATGAGTAAGTTATAGGAACAAAAAGCGGAACATACAGAATACGGTCAATGATAGCATAATAGCGATGTAATGAGACAGATGGTAGCTATACTTGTAGTGAACATAGCATAATGTATAAACTTGTCAAATCACTAAGTTGTACACCTGAAACTAATGTGACATTGTCAACTATACTAAAAAAAGTAAAGCAAGCAAGTGAATGAATAAATAATCTTTAAAAATTTTAAAAGAGGATACCGATTTAGAGGAAGATATAACTGAATGATCAAGCTTTTTCAGTACTACTTCAAAAATGATACGATCAGTCTATTTCCAACCACACTTTTTTTTTTCTTTTTCTATAAAAGGCTATGGGATTTAGGAAGAAGAAATCAATATCTTCCTGTGACCAACTAGCTTTGGATCCCCAGTGATATAGTTGAAATACTGATGCTTCGTGAATTTGCTCTAATAGATTTTGAAAGTTTGATGTTTAACAACAAAAAAGTCTTTAAATTGAAAATAGCTTCATTTCTGTTGTTTTCTACTGGTTTCAAAGAGTGGACTACCAACATCTAAATTAACCATTCTGCTAGCCAAATATAAAGATTCTTATTTCCTTCTCAGTTCTACTAAATCAGAATGTCTGAGACTACAATTTTCTTTGGCTTTGGCCTCACTACTATGCTTTTTGGAATCAGTTATCATCTCATGAATCCACAAATTTAGCCATTTTTCCAAATTTTCCATAACATCACAAACTATAGATGTTACCTTAGTATTTCTAGAGTGGCCTCATGTAGAGTTTGGGAAATTTCTTCTTCCTTTTACTATATGTACCATATTGTTGATTCATTAATATTAATCTAGAGCCAACAACACTGTAACACATGCCTGAACAACGCTTATCTAAATCACATATTTTTTCCATATATCACAGTCTTTGTGTTTAGAAACTCTAGATGGCACATCAGCAGTATGCCTGAGGGCATATTACATTGCAAAATCACCAACAAAAAACACAAAAATGCAAAAAAAAAGACAATAAACTTTGAAAAAGACATTAATTTGTAGAATGAGAGCTGAAAACAAGAAAGCAGAATGGTATCTTTTTCAACCTCAGCTTAGAATATGTGTATTGGGCAACTCAAAAAATTTGCCTCTCTGCAATTGTCTATAAATGACTGGGTGTGGTGCATAAGCAATGAATCTTGGAACACTGAAAAAAAAATAAAATAAAATTAACAAAAAATCACCCTAATATTGTGACTATGTTATCACAGTATCAATTAGAAAATAAATTTGTAGCCATTCTTTTCTTTCCTTTACCTACCATACATGGATATTTCATAGTAAAGGGTGCCATCTTGAAATATCTGATAAGCTTGGAAAGAGTAAAACTCCATAGAGAGCAAAAAATTTCTTTTAAACTGCTCTTATATATCTACCCATTTTATTCCTATGACTAAACTAAAAATTCAGAGTACTGATTAAATTATAGTATGGCATCTTTGGTCAATTTTTTAAACTCTTTTTAATAAAATGAAAGGTAATTTTGAGATAATGCATTTCTATTATATTAGAATGATAGAATTCCTCTAGCTCTTTCTAAGTTAGATACCCAGAGAGTGATTTTAAAATTTATAGAGAATAAAACAGACATAAATGTATATAGAAAAGATAATATTGAATCTATTGTATGTCAATATGCATGTTGAATTTAAAATAAATTAGCGAGCATAGTATTAGTCTTTGGCTTTTGTTATCATGTTATCTTTATGAGGCAACCTCGAAAATTTTGACCTCTATTCTGATTCTGGATTTTCTACCCTGCTTATTCAAGCTATTTTGGACTGCATGCAGTGCAAAATGTTTGCTAACTCAAAGCAAACTAGAGTGTTGATTTTATAAGAGCAACTCAATGCACAAATCATCTGTTCCTCAAATTGCTATTCCTATCACACTCAGACAGAACTGCTGTTTACATACTTAATAAACTCAGTTTTTCAAGTACAGGTAAATTATAAATTAAAGATTAAATATGAATTGTGTTTCTTCTTGGCTAAATTAACAGAATAAGAGAACTACAATTAAAAACACTCACTGATTATAATATACTGACTTGAAAACTGACTTTGGTTGATTCTGCTTTTAATAATTTTAGAAATGACAGTTTAAAAGTGAGAAAATTGTTTGATATTCATAGTTGTACTCCTTGAACTTCTCCTGCAATTTGAAGTTTCAAAAAAAAATTTGTTAACTTTTACAACTTTAAAGTTTCTTATGTTTTGTATATGTCTGTATTTTGTAGGTTCCAAAAAAGAAGTAAAATCATTAGAAGGTTGTTCTATGTTTCTAGCCTGAAGGAAAGCAGCAATCACCAGCAATCTAATAAGAAAGCTAGTATTTAAGAGGTTAGGTTTCTAGGAAATTTTTGCAAACTGAAGATGTTTGGAGAGTTTTAATAAGTAGAGTGTTGGATACTTATAAAACTCACACCACATTAAGTTTTTTTCATAGCTATCAAAATCTTATAGTTATCTTTTGATCCTATGTAAAAGGACATCTGTGGATTTAGAAAAAATTTCCCCAACTGTTTTCCAAAGAACACTAGTTCTACAGTATATTTATAGATTACTCTCTCACACATATATGAATGAATGCTATAGTGATATAATTTTGTGACTGACTGGAATTAAATTTTTCTGACTATAGTTTTTACTCAGAATGTACTATATATACATATATGGTATATATGATTAGTTATTCTTCCACCGAATGATGCATGTGTAATATTTTCAAAATATGAATACATATTGTTTCAAACAAAACAAAACAAAAAACCCTTTTCCAGAACATTTTTAAAAACTAGCATTTAGCAGAGCATATTTGGGGAAATAGTCTTTTAAGTCAGTGGGGTTAACATGTCTGAGATGATGGATTACTTTTCTGTATTAATCATGTAAAATCCTGCTTTATAGGAGAAAGTAATATTTGTTTCTTTTGGAATAATATAATGTGTCTTGATGTGTGTAATCTAGGAAAAAAACTTTCTGTTACTTGGGGCCAATGCCACTAAATTTACAATATTAATGACCAACACTCTATATACCTCTAGACACTTCCTAATATTTTCCTTGAATTTGTTTATTTTACCTGTATTTTTACTTGTATCAATATCATGAGGAAGGAGGTAATGCTATTGCCCCCAAATTAAAAAAGAGAGCCCTGAAGAACAGTTAAGATATCATGACTGAAATCATATAGTTATTACATGGCATAGTTGAAATCAGCTCAAGCTGTTTGACCTCACCCACAAACACACTAAAAATCCATTTTGTTTACCACTATTTTATACTGTCATTTGACATTTAGCATATTATATTTGATAGTTCAGGGGGAAAATTCATACAAACACGGATGCTAAAATAATATTTGTACATGATCTCATCTTCATGTTTGAATTACTTAAGGAAAGAAACTAATCAGAAGGATAGTTTAATTATAAATTTAACAGAAAAACAATGGTATCAACTCATTAAAAGTGACAACTTATGTTTGTTGCTTGAATACTACTTATGAAAATAGATGTTCTTTTTAAAAGAAATGTATGGTATTTGGGAAAACACCCACATCAATAGAATGCACATTATCATTTATAAAGGTTTTCTTCAAACTGTCAGCTCACTTTGAAATCTTCCATAGTAAACTGATCAGCAAAACTGATGATGCCACCTATTCACACTTGTCTAATGCTTTTACATATGTAAATTATATCTTTTTAAATATATACTAAGTGATTTTAGGTCACAGTTATTTTTTCTTATGCTTACTTTTTCATTAGTCAAACAATATGTTTAATGAGATACCAAATATATATGAGTTTATCCTTGGGATAATGAAAGGTTGTTTCAGGTACAAAGTATCAGAAAATAGGAGATTTTTCAGAAAAAAATACTCTAAATTTTAACTGGGGATAAATAAAGGGACTGTGTGAAATAAATGAAAAATAATTAAAATTCTGAAGAAAACTGTTGGTCAAAACCTAGAGATTTTTGTAGAAAACAACAAATAGAAAATTAAAGAAAAAACCAAAATTTTGCCACAATATAAGATAGTTCTTACTACACTTGCTAGTAGTTTATAACTCTCAAATTTCTAGGTTGGTAGAACTACACCTCCACTACTTTCATATCATATATTTTTTATTTGGCTCCTTCAGATTTCCAGTTTGTCCTATGCCTTATTAAAATATATCAAATATTTTTATCTAGATTAACTCTATTATTTCCACTTTCAGAATTAAGGAAAATATGAAATAAATTTCTTGGCATTGAATTAAAAATATATTGTCTAAGCATCCTTTCACATGCTTTGTTTTTTATGATAGGGTCTTTAACAATTCAAGAACTGAAAATCAATTTATATGTCTTATAATTTAAGTATTATCTTTTTTGTCTTACTGAATTAGATCACCACTATATGATTTTGTATACAAGGTAACAGTTCTAAACCTATATGGTTTTGTAACTGTAGTTAGTGAAAAATCAGTTACCTTCTCTTGACATACTTAGGAATAATGACAGCAAGAAGGATATAACATTCTGTCATCCTAACTGCAGCAGATAAAAATAGTATTGGTTTGGGGTGCCTGGGTGGCTCAGTGGGTTAAAGCCTCTGCCTTCGGCTCAGGTCATGATCCCAGAGTCCTGGGATCGAGCCCCGCATAGGGCTCTCTGCTGAGCAGGGAACCTGCTTTCCCCTCTCTCTCTCTCTGCCTGCCTCTCTGCCTACTTGTGATCTCTGTCTGTCAAATAAATAAATAAAATCTTAAAAAAAATAGTATTGGTTTTCCCTTACTAATTGACATATGTCAAGACAATTTTTATTATCCATTAAACTTTATTAATAATCTAGTGTGTATAGTAGTATACTACTCCTCTGAATGGCAACCAAATGAGAATCTTCATGTGGCACAATAGTTTTCACTTGGATAATCATAAACTTTTTGAAGGAATTTAGAAGCAAGAATAAAAATGTAACCTTGATTTCCACTTGGGCAGAGCAAGTTGCGGGCAGTTATGGTGGTGCTGAAAATTCTTCAGATGTTTTTAAATGAGAGCTATTAATTCTCTAGCCTCTAATGACATTAATTGTTCAATACAGAATAAAAAGGATATGCGTCGAGAAAGAAGATTCAAAAGCTGCTCTTAGAGATCAGATTTCTCTATATAATTTAAAAAAAACTAGAACTATTGTGATATATGTATCTTTGGAAACTATCGAGGATGTTCAAAAGGAAATTAGCAAGTTGTTTGGTCTGCACTTAGATAATGAGAAAAGTTATTCATTCCATACCTTTTATAAAACATGTCATACATTATTCTTAATGTGGGAACATACATATAATGATAAAGGGGCATTTTATGACTTATAATTGAAAAAAATACATTGACTGAAGAGTTTTGAAGACTTCTAACTTGTACTTATTTATATTGTTATATTAATATCTAAAAATGTCTAGTGACAACATTTTAGAACTTTTCAATTCTTTATCCTTCAGTCAATTAGGTATATGTTTATTTTTCCTGAATGTACTTGCTACATAATAATTTCCATTGCATGGGAAGATATAGATATCTTAAGAAGACAAAATAAATATCTCAAGAAGATATACACATGGAAGAACATAAGTTAGTGTTTATTAAACTTTAAGTAGTGACACACATATGAAGTTAAGTTTTATGTCATTTATTTAATACTACTTTTAGGAATCTATTGTTTTTATTTTCTAAAGAAAATAACTCTGGGAGTGTTTTACATTTTGTCCGTACAGGGAATAAATGGAAGAGATGAGATTTGAACTTCAGTCTTTGATAGGAGAATCTATGCCTTTTCCTCTACAGCATTCTCCTTTCCTTTCCCCATCTTCTACTAATTTGGAAATTCATAAATTAAGAATTACACTCACTAGTCTATCATATTTGCTGATTTATAAAATACATGTTCTGTGTCTATGATGTACCAAACCCTGTTTTAGAAGATGAAAGAAAAATATACAAGGGAATTCTGATATGTAGAGTCACATTTGAATGTGGTTAAGAATGACTCTTGGTTGGTAACAACTCTCTAGAGTGCTGACATCATACTACAACCTCTTTTACAAATAGGAAATATGGGGATAGTGTTTCAGGCAGTGGAAACATAAAATGAAAGGCCCCGAAGGTAGAACTACTTTAGTTCACAGACTAAAGGAGGTGGGAGGAGGCTGATTACAGCATGAGAAGCAGTTGGATTAGTGGTTAGAGATGTGGAAGGAAAGTCAAATAGTGTAGGGCCCTGTAGGTCACAATATGCAGACTGGAATTTTGAGGGGGAAAAGCAGTTTTGAATAGTGAAATCTACAATTTTATGTTATCACTTTGGTTGGTGTGTACAGAATGGTCTCAAGAATTGAACAGATCTCAGCCAGGAGAATCCCCTACCCCCTGCCATAATCCAAGTGAGAAATGATGTGGCTTGCCAAAGGAAGTTGGCAGTGAGCTGAATCAAGAATGTCTTCTAGGTTTTTGACCTTAGTAACTTAATAAACAATGGTTCCATTTATTAATTAGGAAAGACTATAGGAGAAAAGGAGACTATAGGAGGAAAGTGACTTCATGTATTATTTTCGATCCTTTATAACCTCAAGAAATAAAATTTCACAGATATTTATTACAAATTTAAATTATATTGGGAACTGTAACTCTGAATTCAAAGTTTCAGATGCATTCTCAAAAGGTATTTTTTCTCTTTAGTGTTGTATATAAATGCAATGTAGAGACTAATATGGCTAAATACCATATCTGTTTTATACAACAGTTACAGAGCTCCATAAACTATCATCTCTCATCACTGTAGTAAGAGTATTACAGTCCTATTAAGATTTTCATAAATATGAATAAGTGTTTTTTGAGACCCTCGATTAAATTTTTATTCCCTCTGACATTTTTGAAATTTTAAAAATACTGGATATTTACAATTATTTATTTTTCAGCTGAAAATTTTTTTTGAAAGAATAGATCCTTAAATGGTTTTCATTTATCATCTGGCAACTAATCAAGTAAGAACTCATTAAATCTAAGACACTTAAAAGCCTCTAAACAGAAATATATCAAAGAAAAGTAGAACAAGGAGTTTGTAGATGCCACCACTTTACTTAGTACAGATATGACGTTTCAATTTCCAAAGTTGTGATTTATGTTTTAGAGCATTGTAAACACTTAATCAATATAGACCTACCCTGAAGAAAATATATTTGGTTCAGAAAAATAGTATAGTTGTTTCTATACATAGATAAGATGGTGAAAGTTATAATATTTTGTTGATTTGTGTGAGATTATGTATGTTATAGAGCTTTTTAAAATTTATATACTCCTATACCATAGGTATACAGTATACATATACCATATATGTATATGTATGTATATATATGTATATATGGTATAGGTATATAGCGTATATATTTATATATATATATGCACACACACATATACACACACATATATGTTTTGAACTAAAAAATCTTTTGAGAAAATATATTTGACTATAGCTACATGATAAGAATGGTGATTATTACATACAAGAAATAAATTTTCATTAAGAGACAGAAATTCGGGTGCCTGGGTGGCTCAATGGGTTAAGCCGCTGCCTTCAGCCCAGGTCATGATCTCAGGGTCCTGGGATCGAGTCCCACATCAGGCTCTCTGCTCAGCAGGGAGTCTGCTTCCCTCTCTCTCTCTCTGCCTACCTCTCTGTCTACTGTGATCTCTCTCTGTCAAATAAATAAATAAAATCTTTTAAAAAAAAAGAGACAGAAATTCTTGTTCGTAATGGAGTCAGCATTTTTCCTCTAATTAAACATATGCTATGCTTATAGTCTCTTTTAAGAAATTGTCATCTCATTAAATGTGGGCAAATCTAGTGTACTTTTATTATAGTCATTTCAAATTATTCTAATTTTATCATGGGACTATTTTATCAGCACCAACTAGGAAAAATAAGTATTACACTAGAAAATATATCTGTTAAGACTTTAAGTATTTATTAAAACATATTTTAATGTGTTTTTTGTAGAATTTGAAATGTTTTATAAGGAAAATAGCAATCAAGCCTGTATAAATATTCTTTCCCCTGGACCTTGTTCACTCTCTGCAAATAACACTTTTATCACTTTACTTTTAGCTAAGATTTTTTTTTTTTAAGATTTTATTTATTTATTTGTCAGAGAGAGAGGGAGAGAGAGCAAGCGAGCACAGGCAGACAGAGTGGCAGGCAGAGGCAGAGGGAGAAGCAGGCTCCCTGCCAAGCAAGGAGCCCGATGTGGGACTCGATCCCAGGACGCTGGGATCATGACCTGAGCCGAAGGCAGCCGCTTAGCCAACTGAGCCACCCAGGCATCCCTAGCTAAGATTTTTGAAAGAGCAATCAGCTAGTCTTTTTCTCATCCTATTCTCCTTAAAACTCAACCAAAACTTTTGTCTTTTGCTTTCAGTATTTCATTTAAACTGTTTTGCCAAAGTCATCAATGAGCTTACTTTTGCTTAACTCTCAAACATTTTTTTCATTTAAATCATCAGCAGCATTTGTCACAGTAAGTCACTCCCTCTTCTTTAAAGTACTTAATGTGTCCCTTGGTTTGCAAGATACTATACTCCCCCTGATTTCCTTAATATCTCACAAAATTATTTATCCCTCAATCTCATTTGCTGGTTCATCTTTATTTCCCAGATCTTGTAAGGCATGAATCTCTTTCTTTCTTCCTTCCTCCCTTCCTCTCTCCCTCCCTCCCTCTCTCTCTCTCTTTATTTCTCTCTCTCTTTCTTTCTTTCTTCTTTTTTTTTTTTCTAACTATATACATTCTCTTAGGAAAATTTTCCATCTTCATGCCTTTAAATTACTTCCATAGGATGACAACACCCAAATTTGTTTCTCCAACTTGTACTTCTCTGAACTCCTGGTAACTGCCTGTGGTCATATCTGTATGTGTTAGTGATTCCAATCTGGGGATAAGCAAAATTAGCTTCTGATCGCTACCCTGAGAAAACCTGCTTTTTCTGCTATGGTCTCATCTCATCTAGCACTTTATCCTTCCATTTGTTCAAGTTAAAAACTTTGTGTCATACTAGGCTTCCTTTTTTTTAATGATATAAAGATACAGTTAGTCAAGAAGGAAAAAGCACTTTACTTTGCATATTAAAAATTTAAATATTGACATACATTGTGTTCATTGAAAGCATGCATACTGATGATTAACATGAAGAATCACTATTAAAGCTTTATATTTTTTTCTCAATACACAATAACTCATTCTTGAGAAAATGGTCACATGGAATTATATTGGTAGGAATGGCAAAAGATATTCATAGCAATTTTCATCAAGCAAATAATAATCATTTTTCTTTTCTTTAAATGAAGCAAGTGATGCTATATTTGCAAAATGTATCAGTAGCCAAACAGGTTATCTTGTGAATATTTTAATTAACTTTTTTTTAAAAAGATTTTATTTATTTATTTGACAGACACAGACAGAAATCACAAGTACGCAGAGAGGCAGGCAGAGAGAGAGGAGGAAGCAGGCTCGCTGCTGAGCAGAGAGCCCAATGTGGGGCTCGATTCCAGGACTGATGACTGATGACTGAGCCACCCAGGTGCCCAGTAGCATTCCATTTCAAAGAAGATACACAGATGGTCACAAGATACACAGAAAGATGTTCAGCATCATAGAATTGATAGTAAAGACATACAATGAGGTATCACCTCACAACTGTCAGAATGGTTATTATTAAAAAGATAAGAAATGACAAGTATTGTTGAGGATGTGGAGATAAAGGAAACCTCACATACTGCTGTGGGAATGTAAATCCACGCAGCCAATATGGAAAACAGTATGGAGATTCCTCAAAAAATTAAAAATAGAACTACCATACAATCCACTGATTCATTCCACTTACAGATATTTATCTGAAAAAAACAAGAACACTAATTCAAAAAGAATATATACCACTATATTCATTGCAATATCATTTACAATGGCAAAGATGTGGAACCAATCTAAATGTCCATAGATAGATTTGAAATAGTATCTATTCAGGTCCTCTGCCCATTTTTTTTTAAAGATTTTATTTATTTATTTGACAGAGAGAGATCACAAGTAGGCAAAGAGGCATCTCTGCCTATTTTTTAATTGGATTTTGGTATTGAGTTGTATAAATTTTCACTTACAAAATCTTCTCCCATTTCATTTTGATAATGGTTTCCTTCACAGTGCAATTTTTTAAAAAATTTGATACAGTCCTATTGTTTATTTTTGCTTTTCTTGTCCTTGCCTAAAGAGAGAGATCTAAACAAATATAGCAGGGACTGATGTCGAAGAGCTTTCTGCCTATCTTTTCTTCCAGGAATTTTATGGTTTCAGGTTTTATTTCAGTCTTAAATCTATTTTGAGTTTATTTTTTATATTTTATAAGAAAATGATCCAATTTTACCCCTTTGCATGTAGCTGTCCAATTTTCCCAGCACCATTTATTGACAAGACTATCTTTTATCCATTGCATATTATAGCCTCCATTATTATAGATTAATTGAGTATGTAAGTGTGGGTTTATTTCTTTGATCTCTATTCTGTCCCACTGACCTATATCTGTTATTGTTTGAATACCAAATTATTTTGATTACTATAGCTTTGTAGTATAGTTTGATATCTGGGAGCATGATACCTCCAGCTTTGTCTTTCTTTCTCTAGATCTCTTTGACTGTTCAGGGTCTTTTGTGGATCTGTACAAATTTTATGATATTTTTGTTTCAGTTCTGTGAAAAATACCATTTGTGTATTTTTTTCTAATAAAAGTATAGTTGACATACAGTGTTATATTAGTTTCAAGTGTATGACATAGTGATTCAACAATTCTATACATTAAGCTATACTCACCATAAGTTTAGTTACCACCATACAATCTTACTACAATATTATTGAATATATTCCCCATGCTGTACTTTCTATGCTGGTGATGCCATTGGTATTTTGATAAGGATTGCATTTAATCTGTAGATTGCTTTGGGTAGTATGGATATTTTTAAAATATTTTATTTATTTATTTATTTGAGAGAGAGAGCAAGCAGAAGCAGGGGGGATGACAGAGGGAGAGGGAGAGGCAGACGCCACACTGAGCAGGGAACCTGATGCAGGGCTGGATCCCAGGACTCTGGGATCATGACCTGAGGCAAAGGCAGATGCTTCACTGACTAAGCCACCCAGGTGACCCTGGGTAGTATGGACATATTTAGGATATACTGGAAGTTCAAAATAGCAAAAATATAAAAACTGTCTGCCATCTAGTTCTATCTGCTAGAATTTTTTAATCAACACATTGATAGAAAATCCTTTCTAGTAAGCAATTTTAAAAATGTTAATTATTTATCATCAAGTATCCTTTTGTAAGTTCTTAAATTATTATTTCATTCTTCATCCCCTTAACATAGCATAATTTTATATCTCTTATATTTTGGACATATGTATGAGCACAGGAACAGCATTCCATCATATCATCTATAAGAGATCATGTATTCTTTACACAATGGAATATAATGGTTTTCCCCCAGATTAGACTTCCAAATGTACTTCATCTTGTCTTCCAGTGACTCCCATGGACTCCACCATGGGATCAACATCAATTCTCTGCATATTGTTTTGAAATGATGAATACAGATGATCCTTATCAATAGGACCAATGCAAAGGGTCATATTTTAATAGCTGTTATTTAGATAAGAAATTTAGAGTATCAAATAACTTAGGTTTCTATTATCTTGGGAGCTATAAGAAGCAAAAATCACAAGTTTATTTAAAGTTAAAGGTTTATACACATCAATAAAAAAATACATGAAAGAGATTTGGAAAAGAGCATGGAAGATGATTGGTCATCCTTTAATGTTGGTTTGAGAAACTTTTGGGACTCTAAAAGTGGAGGTCTCACAGATCTGTTGATATCAATTTGGAGGTTAGAAGTTCACAAGTGGCACTTCAAACAAGAGTTGGATTAAGTTAAATAAAATATCAATTTAGAATGAAAATAGCACAAGACCAACAGAATAGAGTAAAAATCAACATATTTAGACAATTGGATGAGAAAAATTATAAGAAGCGAGAGGCAATGAGAGAAAAGTAAAAGAGAAGAAAGTTCAAGAAAAAAATGACTAATAATAATAAATACCAAAGAGGAGTAATATGAGAAGCAAAATGAAAATTTACTTTCAATTTATTCTTTATTGTGGTTGATTGTTCAGAGTAGTTTTGGTGAAACTGTGAGGGTAGAAACTGAATAGCAATGAGATGAGGGAAAAATGGGAAACAGATGACCAATTGGATTAGTAGGCATAGACCTTCCTTACTTTTAAGGAGCCCAGCTGTTAAAAATGGCAGAGATGATAGGACTATGACTAGTAAATAACTTGAGGTTAAGAACTTTAAAAAAGTAATCAAGAAAATGTTAAAATGCATAAAATTTATAAAGGAAAATTTGAAAATTAAACAAAAGCATAGTTGAGTGATGCAGTCAAAGTCACTGTGAAGATAGTAAGAGTAGAGACAATTTATCAGTGTCCTAGGAAAAAAGGAAACAATGGTATTTTAGGGAATGGAGGATTGGATTAAAACATTTCTTCCTTTATATTTTCTAACACTCAGTGCCTCAGAATGCAACTTTATTTGGACATAAGGTCTTTGCAGAAGAAATAAAATAAAGGGAGATCATTAAAATAGTTATAATACAGAGTGCCTGATATCTTTATAAAAAGGGTAAAACTGGACACAGAAACATACATATAAGGAGAGATGCTATAAAGAGACACAGGAAGAAAACAACCATCTACAAGCCAAAGACAGAGTCCTACAACAAATCCTAGTCCTCAGTCCTCAAAAGGAACCAAACCTGCCAATACCTTAATTTTAGACCTCTGGCCTCCAAAACTGTGAGGCAATAATATTCTGCCATTTAGCCACCTGTACTTTGTTGCAACAGTCCCAGCAAACCATTACAGAGGGTTAATAATATATAAAGAAAAATAAACTAAAAGATTCTGTTTAAATAATTTATGAAGACGACCAATGCATTTTTTATCCTCCTACTCCCAAAAGGCTAAAATTTTTCTATGTATATGAAAAATTGCTCCAAATTTTTCATTTTATTTATTTTATGAATATGTAAGATAATGAATGTGCTTTCACTTGAATTTATATAATATCAGGAAAGCTTAATATGATGTACTCTGAACTATATTGGAAAGATTCTGGGAAATAATCCTGGCTCTATCACTCAATGTCTAAACAATTAATAACAAACTAAAAATAAATAGAATTATTTTTTTCTCATGAATTTGCTGTATATAATTGTACCTGGTTCTCCGTTTCATCTGACTGCCACCACAATAATGCAAAAATGATATATTTGTCAAAACTCTATAGATTGCAAAGTTGTAATAAATGTTGATTACATTGTAAAGAATTTGACAAATACAAAACAGAAAATATAACTTGGTTTGTTAAAAATATAGACTACTAGTGACATCTGTAATCATTTAAAGTGCTATCTAAAAGGGATAAGTTTTAAATGGCAAATTTTAGTTTTATTTTCATATTCATTCCACTTAAATGGCTATAAATAGAAAATAAAAGTCATTTAAATTCTGTACACTCTTAAAGCAGAGAGCATCTGTCAGCGTAATAGACCCTTTAGCCTCCTGCTGGGCAAGCCCAGCTAGCAGACATTTTAAAATTGACTGAATTTGAGAAGAAGCAATTTTTCATACAAAAGCTGGCAGTTAAGGAGGAAAATGTTTTTATCCTAATTGGATTGGATTTGGCCACTGGGATCTTTTCTATTCACCACAATAAATTTAGATACCTTTTGTAAATTTATACCACTCAGGACTTTCCTAGTTACCTGATAAGTTGCCCAACTCAGCTGCTGATGCTGAGTCGGCTCTCTTCTCTTCACTGCTAATAGTTGCCTGCACTTCTTTCTTTGTGGCTTCCTGAAGAATATAAGGAGGGATCTAGGTTTATTTACCAGCTGATTGTCTCCTGCTAATGGCTGATGAATGAGCACCCCTTGAAGATACTATTTGTTTTGCTTCTCTCTTAACTCATCCTGCTTATTTGAAAGTGTGGTTTGTTCCTTGAAGCTGTCAGGAAAATAACACACAATCTCAAAGAGTTACAGTTAACATCCATTATAATGTTATGCCAATTGCTTATTCTTAATTTTATGTTTTTTAAAGCAACTGGAATAATGTGTTGCAAACATTGTGTTTCAGCAAGCAAACATTATAGTCTGATTAAATTAGTACTAGTACATAAACATATTCATTTTTAAGCTGGCAATGAAAATGATCATACTTGTATATACACTCGGTTTTATAGTTATCATTACTTGATTTCCCTTAAAGTACAAACATACTTATGCACAAACAAAATCACATAGACAAATGCATGATTATTTCCATTAGTTTCATTTTCTAACTAAAATAATTAGTGTAGAATATATTTGAATGCATTTAATGTTGATTTCTCATTTGTTACTAATTATACATTTTCAATTTCTTGTATCCCCTCAAAAATAATGCTAAGTTATCTAAAAAATCCATACTCTAATAATTAATGTATTTCCATATAATTTTAAAGGGTATTTTTCTATTAATTTGGATTGGAAACCAGCACTTGAATCGGGCAAAAAATGCTGTATCTACCAAAAAGAAACACAGTCCCCTGAAGCTGTATATACAGAATTCTAGAGAAGGAGGGAGAGAAAACTTTCAGAATTCTCCAAAGGGTAGGTTACCACCAAAACAAAACAATAAAGACAAAAACAACAAAAAACTACCAAAAACATTACAGAGACAGACACAAAGGAATAGCAGTAAATCGTTCTTGAGTTAGATATCAGCCTACTTAGGAAACAAAATTGCTGACCAGACTGTACCTATCTGATGAAGGAAATGCAGAGAAGGGAGAGAAGGCAGGGTGAGAGTAAGAGCCTCCAGGGATCTGAGTCCATCACCAGCATCTGCTTTGGCAAGACTATGTATTTTCTGTGAATCAAGTAGGCAGAGTGGCTAGTAGCAAGAGATCAGCAATGTTGCTGATACTGTGGATGTGGGGTGCTATATAATTTATTGTCCTATATGGGACAGTTTTGAGAGCAAAATGTGTCACCACTAATAATTATTCAGACAAAAGACATAAGCTGCGAGAGAACTAAGTAAACTACCATGTATGGTTGCCTGACTACTAGCCCACCGGACCAGTGTTCATAATTGCCCATTTTAAATCTTCTGCTTCTCTAGACAAAACTTTTAGTCAGGCCTCTGTCCTCCCTGTAGTCCCCTGAACTCTGTTTACCCTGAAGCCTGAGCTAGCACAAAAAAGCTGAACTTGCCAGCTTATCAGCTATCCCGAGAACTGGCTGATAGAGCCAGATGCTATTTCTGTCATACCTGCTTGTTATTTCCCCTTATTTGCTCATCTTCCCCTTACTTACTGTTTACTGTTTCCCATTAAAGGAAATACCTTTTTCTGTTTGATTTTGAGATACTTCCTATATCCAAAGGATTCTCCCTATTGCAGTAGTCTTTCCAATTAAACTCTTTTTATCTAAATCTGGATTTATTTTCATTTGACATGCCCAACAATAGCCTCTAGAAAAGCTGCTTCCTCTTATAATGGAGTGCAGTAGTGTTAGGGCACTCAGTAGAACACACTTCCTTGCTCTCCTAGGGAACACTAGAGGAGATGGTAGCATAAATGGTTGCAGGTTCACATTTAAAACCAAGCTAAGTGAAAAATACCTCTGCCCCTTTAACAAAGTTGGTCCAGGCCTTACCTCCAGGCTTGTTGGAAGGAGAGAGGGAGGTATAAAAGACAAGTCCGGGGTGCCTGTGTGGCTCAGTGGGTTAAAGACTCTGCCTTCAACTCAGGTCATGATCCCCGGGTCCGGGTATCGAGCCCCGCATCAGGCTCTCTGCTCAGCGGGGAGCCTGCTTACTCCTCTCTCTCTGCCTGCCTCTCTGCCTACTTGTGATATCTGTCTGTCAAATAAATAAATAAAATCTTTTAAAAAAAAGACAAGACCACACCTTCCAACTCCATAGAACTAGTATTCATTCTTGAAATATGGCCTCTATTTGGGGCGATAGGTGAGGGAAATAAGAGCTGCAATAAATAGGAACATGAGCTTTTAAATTGAACTAAAATGAATTGGACTTCATAAATATTCAAAGTGACAATAGAGCTATGGGTCTTCCCAAGATACTCCTAAGAGATTTGGAATGTAAATTCAACATCGTTCAGTTGAATGCAGTATTTAGAAATCATTAAAATTATTTTTTGTTTTTACTCCACTAAGTTAAGACTCTTTGGTAGTTATATTTACTTGCTATATTAACTAGAATGCTTCCAGCACAAAGTAGAAGAATTCCTGACTCATACACAGTGGCTTAGATAAGAATGACATTTAGTTAACTGATGTAAGAAGTCTGCAGAAGATAGTTGTAAGGTTGGATCAGAAGCTCATTGTTATTACCAAAGATAGAGTTCTTTCTTCTTTTTGTTTTGCCATTCATAGCCTGGTGTCCATAATTTCACTCATGATCTTACTAGGGCTACAAAACCTACAAATAATGCCCTTACATAACAATATACAAAAAAAAAAATAAAAGAGAAAGGACTAATTAGTGGGAGTGTACTTTTTAGGTATCTTTGTATTTTTATCTGGGAGAAAACTTTTTACCAGAAGTCTCCCTATTTGATTCAGTTTTTGCTTCTCATTGTCCCAAATCTCATGACTAATGAAGAAGAAATTTCTAGCTTCTGACTTTGGAGGCAGTGTTTGCCAGCTTAGAAGAGGAAAGAGGTAGTAATGTTCATTACTAATAAAATAAAAACTAATAAGCTAATAGTGTTTGTCTTACAAACTTTTCAATTTTTCCAAAAACAATCTAATCTATTCAAGAATCAAGTGAGACACAGTGGCATCAATTTTTAGGAGATTTCATGTGAATTGGGTATATCTACATTTATTGATTTAAATAAAGATAATATTTTACCTGAACAATATTGTACCTGAATCTTTAATGATGACTGGTTATACTTTTCTTTACAATCTTGATCTACTCGCAGTAGACATTACTACTGCCCAACTACCTAAAATTTCTTCAATGATAGTAATTACATCATTCAGTCACTCAGGCTAAAAATCACCACGGACTCTTCTTATGTTGCCTTTATTGGCAATCCGATGTTTCTGCAAAATTTATTCCAACTAGTTCTATAATATCTGTGCCTTCTCCACAAAGCGCTTTTTTTAAATCTTGATTTAGGATCTTACTTCTTTTACCAGAATTATTGCAAAAAGTGCTCACAATGAGCTTCAGTCTCAGGTCAGACATTTTTCATTCTACCTTTCTTGCAATTCCAATTTTAGTTTATCTCAAATCAAATATAAGCCATTCAGTCTTAACCCCTAAATTTTGAAGTCCCTTAATTGACCATCATATACAACCCAAGATCAAATTAAAAAAAAAATCCCAAGCTCCTTGTCATGGCAATCCCTTAATGCTAACTACAGCAATTACAGTTTTGACTCACTTTATGCTATTTACTATCTTATAAGTTTGCTGTGCCTTTAATCATTTGCCTATTTTTTTTTCACTTGAAATGAATGCATTTCACTACTCTCTTGACTCATTTGATTGCTTCTACAAGTTGTCTAAGCTTTAGACTGGGTTAACTGACACTTATTTCTATATTTCTATCACTACATGTACTGCATTTTATTGTAAATATTTGTTAATGAACTGTTAGTTCCTGTAACAGATGATAGCCTATTAGAGTGGATATTCTTCTTTTATTCAGTAAAGGGTCAACACAGAGCTTAATACTTTCCCATGAAAGAATGAATTATGAAAATTTTCTAGAATCCTCACATGCACAGCTAGTTTGACTGTAAATTTAATCAAAATGATTTGTAATCAATAGCTACAAAATGGTTTAATAATTAATCATCTATTTTTCTTTGCTTCCTTCTCCTCTTTTTAATAAGAAATCTTCTGTGAGGTCACACTATAATCTTATGGTCTTTTTTTTTTCAAAGTTACCTTCTTTGAATCAGTTTCCTCTAATCTGACCTTTAATATTGAAGTGTTCTGGAGCCTGCATTCCCCTGCACTTATCAATCAAACACTGTCCTTACATAATCACAACCCATCCAATGCCATTACATCATTATGTGCCATATGTGTGTATGTGTAAGTCATTCACTGATATTTAAGTCTTGTCCAGAATCCTACTTTAAGTTCCAAATTTTTTTCCTATTGATACTTCAGTTTGATTTCTAATAAATACCAAACTTAATGCATGCAAATATTATCAGTTCTCACACACTAGAAAATGTTCTTCACTCAATGGACCCCACGTGAGAAAAAAACCACCAATCACATTGACTTAAATAAATTATTGTTTTTAGCCTTGATTCTTCTACTTTCCTTATATTCCATATTCAGTAAATCACTATATTATGTTAGCTCGACCTTCACAGTCTATTTTAATCTATTCACTTTAATTTGTTTTTATCTCCACTCTATCATGCTTAACTTGTTACTTCATCTCTTTTCAGAGCTAATATAATAGCTCATCTCCTTGATTCCAATTTTACTTCTACTTTTCAAATCCATTCTATATACAACAGTAGAATGATCTCTTTTAAACTATAAATCAAATCATATAATTCCCTCACCTAGAACTGTTTAATAGCTTTCTAATGCACATTTAATAACACTGAATCTCGTTATCATAGCTTTTATACCCTACATTATTATTTTTACTGCCTACATATTTGATCTCTTCTCCCCATACCTTGTTCTCTCATACACCAAGCATCTTGGCTTTCTTTGGGTTCTTCAAACTAGCCAAGTTAGCTCCTTTCTCAGGACCTCTGGAATTCTTTATCCAGCTAAAATATCACCACTATAAATAGGGTCTCCCTTCATTATCATGACTTATCTCTCTCAAGCCATTTTCACATTACAGATTTTTTGCTTTCATCTCTTTTCTGTCTAGAAAAGTCTTTTTAAATATTATTGTTTCTAATTCTTCCTACTTTTATGTAAGTTCCCTGTCAATTAGAATATTGTATGGCATATTCACCACTGAATGTCCAGTGTCTAAGAATGTCTTTTCCACATTAAATAGGTAACATTTTATAGTAGAATAACCACTGAAAATAGAATTAAGTATATAAAAACCCTGAGTATTTCTACCCTCTAATATTTAGCCTGTGAGTGATGTTAAAAAAATACTTGTTTTTCCAGAGTAATTAACATATTTTTAAACTAGTAACAAAATTCTTGTTTACCTGAAATTATTGTTGTGAAAATCTGATAAATTATATATGAAAGAAAGTAATCTACAGATTTTAAAGTACTATATAAATGCAAGATTTTTTGCAGTTATTTTCTACTTGGATACATCTACTGAAGCTACAAAGATCCAAAACAGATCTCCACCATTCACATAACTAGTAGGTATTTGCCCCAAAGATACAAATGCAGTGATCTGAATGCACCCCTATGTTCATAGCAGCAATGTCCATAATAGCCAAAGTGTGGAAGGAGCCAAGATGCCCTTCCACAGATGAATGGATAAAGATGATGTGGTACATACATATAATGGACTATTACTCTGTCATCAGAAAGGATGAATACCCACCATTGCATCAACATCGTGGAACTGAAGGGATTAAGTAAGTGAAATAAATCAAACAGAGAAAGACAATTATATCGTTTCACTTATATGTGGAACATAAGGAATAGTGCAGAAGACCACAGGGGGAGGGAGGGAAATTTGAATGGGAAGAAATCAAAGAAGGAGACAAACCGTGAGAGACTCTGGACTCTGGGAAACAAACGGAGGGTTACAGAAGGGAGGGGTGTGGGGGGATGGGATAACTTTTTTTTTTTTAAGATTTTATTTATTTATTTGACAGAGATCACAAGTAGACAGAGAGGCAGGCAGAGAGTGGGGGGGGGGGGAAGTAGGCTCCCTCCTGAGCAGAGAGCCCATTGTGGGATTCGATCCCAGGACCCTGAGATCATGACCTGAGCCGAAGGCAGCGGCTTAACCCACTGAGACACCCAGGTGCCCCAACTTTTTTTTTTTAAGATTTTATTTATTTGACACAGAGAGGGAGAGACAGCTAGAGCAGGAACACAAGTAGGGGGAATAGGAGAGGGAGAAGCCGGCTTAGGATCCCAGGGCTGGATCCCAGGACCCTGGGATCATGACCTGAGGTCTAATGCAGATGCTTAACCATGACCTGAGGCTTAAGACAGACGCTTAACAATTGAGCCACCCAGGCACCCCAAGAATTTGATCTTTCCTAAACAAATCGAACTCAGAAGCTTGGTCGTCCAGACTTCCGGTGATAATTTTCCAGAAGTTGTAGAATAGTAAACCATGCACATTCTACATTTTAAGTCTGATTTTTAATAATCAATTTTACTGTAATGAAGGAGAATATTATCTGACCAGGAGGATTTTTTAAATGAATAAACTTTAAAAAGCAGTGTCTTTAAAGGTTGGCAACCATTTATACAGTTGCACACAGGTAGGTGTATATATAATTATTTTATGGGCTGAGAAAAAGTAGCAAGATATTAGAAATCAATGGCCATTGAAAATAACTAGAAAATAAAAATAAAGTGATTTTAAAATTGGTATACAAATCAATGTGAACATGAGTCAACTGACAGAAATTGAATTTTTAGAATGCATCTGTTCCAGAAAGTGTGCTACAGTTGTGGATATTTGGCTAATGATCTAGAGTACTGAAAGAAATGTCATAGCCAAATTCAGGGTAGAAAATTTTAGCTCTGCCCACAAAACTTATGCTGTGTGTGTATGTGTGTGCTTGCTTACTTAATCAGTTGTGAGCAAAGGGAATAATTATTTTACAAGAGGATAAAAGGAAAGAGGAGTTATAGATACAGCAGCTCCTTCACTCATCAAATAAAGGTTTATTTTTAAATAATATATTTTGTCGGTATTAAGCTATTCCGAGAGTTAATCATTCAAAAACTATTAACCAAGGACCTTATATACTGAGAGTTATAAGAATAAACTGGGTAGAAATAATCCCTGCCCTCTCTGATTTTATAATCCATTGGAAGGGAGGGTAAGGATATAAAATATAATGAAACAAATATGATAAATCATGATAGGTATTATAATAGGAAAGTTTAAGGTATGAAGAATACTGTAAGTGAAGCACTTAACTGGCACCTGGTATCATGGGGAAAAAGACTACATTTTCATCACAGAAAAGAGCATCAGCAGAGTTTTTAGAACCTATTATGTTAGGAGTTTATGGAGTGAAGACAGTGAAGGTTAAGTGGTGAGAGATGAGGCCATGCAGTAGGCAGTGGCCATAGTCAGGGATTTGGACTTTATCCGAAGGTCCCAGGAATGATACCAAGAGTTTTAACAGGAGAATGTCATTAACTTGATTTTTGTTTATGAAACAAAATATTGATATTAGGGTAGAGAATGACCTAAAGGCTGGGAACACTAGGTGAATGGTTTGCTGTTGTTAGGGGGTGTGTATGGGGGGGCGGAGGGTTGTCAGCAGTAATCTAATCTGAGCAAGGAATAATCACTATTTGGTGTAGAGTTTAGAAGTTGTTGGAGATAAGTGAAGGATCAAATAGGTATTTATGAGGTAAGCTTTGGAAAATGGTTGGCTATTAAGTGTGAAGGAGAGATCAGAGGTAAACCCCAATATCCTAACCCTAGTCACTCTAAACACAAGAAAAAAATTCAGATTTCAGGGAAAGGGGGATACATTCAGTTTCATCATTAATCTGTGTGATATTCTGAAAATGATTTTGTGGGAAAAAAATTTTTTAAAAGAATTTAAAACCATTTGTATCTGGTAGGATATAATCAGTCTCAGAAGTTCACGGAAACCACCACTGTGTGCTAGGTTCTGAACTCTATTTTTTGTCTAAAGTGGTCCACAGCCTATGAGCCAATTTACTAGCAGAGGAAATAAAAAATTCCTAGGGATAGTTTGCTCAGGGACAATAGAGTGTTAATGTGTTGAAATTATTCCAAGAAACAAAGCTGAATAAATATTTCCCTAATACAGAGTATGAAGAGGAAACAAGGGCAGTTTCGTACAATATGTTGTTATGTTTGGAGAGTAGCTTAGTGAAATAGGAATCAAAACAAGGGCTTAGGAAGCTTCTGCTCTAGTTACAGATCTATCCTTCATTAGCAGAGTGATCTTGGACAAGTTATTTATCTTCTCTGGCTTTTATTTTCTTTATTCCTTTGGCTAGTTTCTAGGCTGGTCCTTAGAAATACAAAAAAAAAAAAATACAGATATTTAGAAAACAATTAAAATATTTACCAGAGTCCCTAGAAGCAATTATAGGAAACAAGAATAGTTTCATAAAAATCTCCCCTACCCTGGTCATCTTAGAATCATTTCCAAGTCTGGAAATGATTTTCTCAAATCCATTTCCCTTTTTCTCTTCTCAAATCCATTTCCCTTTTTTATAAACTGCCTCTCAATTCTATAAAGTCCATAGTTTTAGACAATTCAGACTCTAATCACCTAACCTTCTTTTCTGTGAAATCTTTTCATCTTTTTGTAATCACTGGTCACCTTTTATAATGTAAATCCTTCTAGTTTATTTAATTATTTTATTTACCCTTTTTGATTTCCCTGATCTATATAAAAAGTCCAATAAAGGTTGAGATAGAAACCATAACAACAACACTCCTGAATTCTCATATGATAATCTATGTCTGCACTGAAAGGTAGGGGTACTGTAAGAGTGAGGAGGTTAGGGAGGTTAGGTTAGGGAGGAAACAGGGGCTGGTGGTCATGATTGGGTGGGGATGGACAGCGGCAAAAATGAACACTAAGGATACCTACAAGTCTTCCGCTTTAAACAATATTTCCTATGACTATGCTAAAGAGTATATATTTATAGAGAGCATTAACTGAATTCCATAGTCTTTCTGTCCAAGCATAAATAATTGATTTTACACATTGACATTTTCTTTATCTCAACTGTAGGTTCATTTTGTTCATTGTGTCAGATTTATTTAGACTCTGTCTTGATTTCTTCCAATTACCAAGGTATTTAATAGATATTTTGTGGCTGCTCAACATATTAAATTTAAGGGATTTTAAAAAAATATGACAGTAGCAAAAGAGATATCAGTGTATATGCTGATGTTTAAAATAAAAATCTCATGTAAGTAAAAAAAGCTAATCACCTATAATATTTGTGTGTGAGAGAGATTTGTATGTGACTCATTAGTCTCCCTTTTTTGCTTGCTTGCTTGCTTCCTTCCTTCCTTCCTTCCTTTCCCAGAGAAAGAGAACTACAGAGCAAACACAAGCTGTGGGAGAGGGAGAAGCAGGCTTCCCACTGAGCAGGAAGATTGATGCAGAACTAGATCGCAGAACACTATGATCATGACCTGAGCTGAAGGCAAACGCTTAATGACTGAGCCACGCAGGCACCCCTATTAGTGTATCTTTAGAACACACTGCCATATCAAAAGCTAAAATACCCTAAGATGTTCCCCCAAAAGGAGAATGTATCTAAGTTTAAAACAATGGGCTATAAATTTCAAACCATGGTTGATAATGAATAAATAAACATTAAACATAAGCTTGAGTATAGTAATAGAATGTTTTGTGACCAGATCTTAATATAAACTATGTAAGATATATGGCAAGAGTTGCATAAAATATGATTATATGTAAAATTTTTCATCTAAGTCCTATTTCGGAGACTCTTCCAGCACAAATGACCTAAGGGACAGATAAACTAACTATGGACAAAGTCACACTTGTAAATACTTACCAGTTAGTCTTTCCCTTAAAGTCCTCTGAGGCTTATTGTCTTCACAGGCAGGGAAAATTTTGCCTGCTCATCTGTTTCATCTGCCTGCAGTATTAACCTCATGCCAAAGATGTTATTGCTGCATAAATTAATGAGTACAAGTTATTGCACAAAGTTCTCAAAACTATAATTGCACACACTGGGGAAAATTATCACGAAATATGTTTTATATTAGTTGCTTTTCAAACACAACCTGAATGTTGTTGAATATATTTCTGAAAATAGCTAGATCTAATCCTAAACTTTATTTATTGTGTTACTGTTTATTTTATCATTGGAACAAAATAGCAGGGCCTCATTATCATTAAAAGAATTGTGAATCAACTTTGGTTATATCTGTATCATAAATTTTTAGATAATACATAGATAATATATAGATTAGATAATACATAGATTAATAGATAAAATAATACCTTCTACCTTTGCATTTTAACAATATAGGAATGAAAAGAATACATATATGATATGAATTATCCTAATACATACCAACATCTTAGATAAACGTGCTAGAATTCTAATTTCTAAAGCCCAGCAAGATATTATTAAGATACAAGTTGAAATTAATCTGAAAAATTCCAAAATGATGATAAACTCATTAATATTTCAGAAGAAATTAAGAGCTACCCAAAACTGCAGCACCAACTTTCTTTTCTTTTTTTCCAGCTTTATTGAAATATAATAGACACATAACATTTGTAAATTTAAGGTATACAATCTGATAAATTAAGATGTTACAAAATTATTAAAACACTTAAGATCTACTCTCTTAGCAATATTCAAGTATATGATACAGTATTTTTAAGCTATAATCATCTTGCTAATCACCATGTACCAAATTTATTAATCATAGCTGCAAGTTTGTACCCTTTGATCAATATCTCCCTGTTTCCCCCATCCACTCTCAAACCCCACCCCTATACTCTGTTTTTTGAGTTTGGCTTTTTTAGATTCCGCATATAAGTGATATTATATAATATTTGTTTTCCTCTGTCTGGCTTATTTCATTTAGGATAATGCCCTCAAAGGAGAACACACTGACTTTTATTCCACAATGCAAGATCATACAATAACTTTTTATTCAGCTCAAGTTAAAAGCATTTTAGCTCTCTCATTTACTATATCAAGGAAATTTCTTTAAAAACCATGTTTTCTCTTCTTCCTTGGCCATGCAAGATATTGTTAAGTTTACAACTGGACAATTATGTTACTTGTTAGATTACAAATAGTCTTTTGAGTATAGTGTGCTTTACCTTTAGTCTACCAACTCGTGACTATTCAGTGAACATTGTCTTGTCTCTTTCTCATTCTTACTTCTCTTTCTGGAATTTTCATTAGTTAGAAGCTAGAGCTTTTCACTCTGTATTTGGTTTCCCTTACATCTTTTTATATTTCATTTCTTTATCTTTTTGTGTTGCACTTTAACATCTACTTTCAGTTCACCAATTCCCAACTGAGTGTATTATTGAATCCAGAATTAGTAATATCTATTGTTTTGTTTTCCTATTGTAGATGTTCTATTCTATTCTATATTTTATATAGTATATATGTTATATAGAGATTATATTTAAATGGATTATATGGTTATATAATCTATTTAGCTATTTTTCAGCATTCTTGGTTAATTTATTATATCCTCATAATGCTTATTAATTAGATCATTTCTTTTATGTTTATTCTTTATTTTTAAAGGGCTGATATCCAAAATTTATAAAGAACTTCTCAAACTTAACACCCAAAAACCAGATAATCAAGTCAAAAAATGGGCAGAAGATGTGAGCAGATAGTTCTCCAAAGAGGAGATATGAATGGCTAAAAGATACATGGAAAAATGTTCAACATCATTAGCCATCAGGGAAATTCAAATCAAAACCACATTGAGATACCACCTTACATCAGTTAGAATGGCAAAAATCGACATGGCAAGAAACAACAAATGTTGGTGAAGTTGGGGAGAAAGGGGAACGCTCGTACACAGTTGATGGGAATGTAAATTGGTACAGCCACTTTGGAAAACAGTGTGGAGGTTCTTCAAAAAATTGAAAATAGAGCTACCCTATAAATCCCAGCAATCGCACTACTGGGCCCTAAGATACAGATGTAGTCAAAAGAAGGTGGGCCATATGTACCCCAATGTTCATAGCAGCAGTGTCCAAAACAGCCAAAATGTGGAAAGAACAAGATGCCCTTCAACAGATGAATGGATAAAGAAGTTGTGGTCCATATACACAATGGACTATTACTCAGCCATCAGAAAGGATGAATACCCAACTTTTACATCAACCTGGATAGGACTGGAGGAGATTATGCTAAGTGAAATAAGTCAAACAAAGAAAGTCAATTATCGTTTGGTTTCACTTATTTGTGGAACATAAGGAATAGCATGTAGGACATTAGGAGAAGGGGAAAATGAAGGGGGAGAAATTGGAGAGGGAAACAAACCATGAGAAACTATGGATTCCAGGAAACAGTTTTAGAAGGGGTGGAAGGGTAGTAACTGAGTGATGGGTATTAAGGAGGGCATGGATTTTGTGGAGCACTGGGCATTACATGCAAATAATGAATCATGGAACATTACATCAAAAACTAATGATGGACTGTATGGTGACTAAAACAACACAATTAAAAAAAAAGATTCTGGGGCTCCTGGGAGGCTCAGTGGGTTAAGCCTCTGTCTTTGGCTCAGGTCGTGGTCTTAGGGTCCTGGGATCGAGCCCCGAATCGAATCAGGCTCTCTGCTCAGCAGGGAGCCTGCTTCCCCCTCTCTCTTTCTGCCTGCCTCTCTGCCTACTTGTGATCTCTGTCTGTCAAATAAATAAATAAAATCTTTTAAAAAAAATAAAAATAGTGAATTCATTGTTATTTTTTGTATCTGAAAATTCTAACATATAAAATAATTGTAGAGCTACAGTTAAGACTCTTTCTGATGTTTCTTGTTCATATGCCTTATTTTCTTGTATTACCTTTAATTGTACATCCTGAGATGCTCATTTTCCTTGAAAAATTATTCGAAGTTCTTTTAAGTCTATCATGAATGTTTCTTCAGAATTTATTTTGTTTACTTTTGCTAGAGACTTGAGGAATCTACCAGTCCTGCCAACTTTAAAACAAAATTCATAATTTGGGAATTTGGGGGCAGGAGATCATGTAAGGGATTTGAACTTAACAAGTCTGTGTTAAGGCTGGCTTAATTCTCAGGAATGAGTTAGTTTCTTCCTTCCTCTATTTAGTGATACAATAACTTTTGTTCCCTTCTTCTGGGTGGAAAAGGGGCTTTTTCTGTCTTACTTTTTTCTTGAGAGTGCTCTTTTTTGTGTTCTCCATTTAATGAACTGTGGGCACTTATATTACTTCTCCAAGTTGGCCATAGACTTGCTTGCATTTTTCTTCTTTCTTCTTTAAGGAAGTCCATTACACAAAAGATCAATTGCAAGATAGTAAACAAATACCCCTACAGCAGAATAAATTTATATTTTTCCTTTATTTCTAGTTAATTTCTCATTGTTTCTGATTTCATGTAGATTTTGGCCTTATAATTCCTTAAAATTGTGGTACTTGGTGCTTTTAGAGTAGTTGTTTCTCTTATGTTTGAGGTTTAATCAATCAATCAATTAATTTTAAAGAGACAGTCAAGGTGTGTGGCTGGTCTTATAGCTAACAATTAAAGTCTACTTCAATTTATTTTTTAAAAAAGTCTTGGTTAATTCTATGTAAAGGAAGAGGTAAGGATTATACTTTTGGGTTTCAGAAAGCCCAGTCAAGCCCAACAGCAATGCATGATGCAGAAAATAAGTCAATAATGCCTTAATAATATTCATGTATTTTTAATTTTCTTAAGTTTTTGTTTTTAAATATCAAAATTCTTATTTTAGATCTTAATAAATTTAACCTTATGGTTATTTTGTTGTAATCTCTAAAGACAGCAAATCTCACTCTCTTTTTTTCCTTTTCACTTTTATACAATTTTAAATTACTTTCTTAATATATCAGATGAAGGGATAGGAAAGTCACATAAGCAAGATTTTTTGTACCTTTTCCTTTTTTTAGGTAAGCAGCAATCCCTGGGAAGAAATATATATTCCTTTATTTCTTCAGGGTCTCAAGGTTATTTTATTTTTTTTATTTCTTCTTTTTAAGTGTTTGAAATGGGAAAACAATTAAACGGCATTTATTTTATTAATAGTCAATAAATAAAAATAATGTAATTAACATGTAGTGGTGAGTGTTGCCATTATAGAAATAGTAATACTGATGAACATGTATAAGAGAAAATAAATGTTTCAGTTTAATAGATAAATGAATAACTTAAAAATATGTATATAAACTCTCATATTTTAATTTCTGTAATAATATAATCATAAATATAAAATATAAATTGGATAATGTTGGAGGTGGTTCAAAGGACTATTTTTTTAATTAGTAGTGTAGAATAATAGGTTGTAAAGATGTCATTACTTAAACTGTTTAATACTATTTGTGTGTTTTTAGCATTTTTTTTCTTGAAAACATAAACATAACGACTTTTAGGTTTTGTGCTTTTATTTTATTATTATTTTTAAGGGATTTTTATTTTTAAGTAATCTCAACATTCAAAGTGGGGCTCGAACTCACAACCCGAGATCAACAGCCACATGTCCCACTGACAAAGCCAGTTAGGCATCCCAAGTTTTGTGCTTTTAAATATCAAAACATTTATTTTAGATTTTAATAAGTAACTCTATGTTCATTTTGATAATACAATAATCTCTAAAGATAGCAGATCACTTCAGTGGTTTCAATAATGTCTGAAATTGACCCAGAAAGCTTCCTCAGGGTTGCCTGGACAATTTCATTTGAACTCAGGTTTTCACATACACATCCCCTGGGTGCTGGGTACCTAATGTTTTTCAAACAACTACTACAAACAGTTGGTATCTAAACCTATATTGCCTGATACCCAAGTAAGCTACTTCTCTCCCCACTGGCTATATTGTTCTTATGAATACCCTATTTAAGTATCTGAGTACCCTATAAGAGAGTGAGAAAGAGAGCACAGAATCTGCCACTAGAACATATGTCCTTTCATTGTGTGCCCCATCACACTCTGTAGGATGCTGGAAGGATTGAAAATTGCCTGTGTGGAAGATATCAGTGCTCAGACCACTACTTTTGCCTTGTGACTACTGTTTACCTATTAAGTATATTCATCATTTTTGTGTCACATTCTAGGTATGTGACCATATTACATCATAATTTATTAAAATAGTAAAAGAAAGATCAATTAAAGTAGTATTAAGTATTTATTTCAGAGAGGGACTAATTTTTTTCTCCTTACACCTTGCCTCTCACATCTTTGATAACATCTACATAATTATAGGCAACCACTTTATAAAAAGATAGATTCTATCTAGGTACCACTTATTTTTTCCACAGAGATGCCAAGAATTCTACTTTGTTTTATTTTGATTTTCTGCTTTCTACTTATTGGCAAATTGTTTGATATTGTATAGATATAGTTCAAGTTATCATTAGTGTGTCAAGTAATAAGTTCTGTGTTTTAGATGCTAAACATTATTGAAAATATTAAAAAGAAGTTTAAAAACATGAAACAATTCTGTATAATCTAATCCTATTTTCCCTCAGAAATAGGTACAGTCACTGCTATTTCCCAAACTGCTAAATATAAGCTATAGTTTCATTCACTGCAATGGCAACACATGAATTCCTCTGTTTTAAAGAACTATTATTTGTGAAGAATTGAAGCCCTACAGATAGGAGTGGAGAGCTAGAGAGAGGAAGTTTATTTAAAGATGTAGTATCTATATAAAAGTTACAGAGCAATTTTTTTTCATATGGCACTCTATTATAGCCTAGCCAACTTTTTTTTAACAGTTGACATAACTTTAAGGTGAATTACTAGTGGTTAGGAATCTGAGAGTACATATTAATTAGTCAGGCTTATACCATTTGTAGCTATTTGAGGTGTACATTATCCCTCTGCCTCCACAGGAACCGTTATTGCTTTAAGGGCTGGAGCCTACACAAGGCAGCCAAGAGTGTGACAGAGACAGCAGGGGCCCACTCTGAAGCTGCTGAGTCCATCTGTCATAGCAAGGATTTTAGCATTTACTTTAAAATCAAATTTCCATTCCAAAATTTGATTTCTCCAACCACTAAGTCTTGCAACATTATATATTTTTATTCTGTTGCTATTTCTGGAGCAGCTAGTCATGACTAGCTCTGCATTAAAATTTGAAGATATGTGTATGTACTAAATCTTCATTTTGAACTTCATTTTATTTAGAAAGATTGGGGAATAGGATGTTTTAAGGAATTAAATAAATGTGTAATTGTCACACATATTCCCAAGTGATATTAATAATATATCTCTCCCTTAAAATTTATAAAATTTATACAGTTAATTTTCAATGTTCAGAGAAAATGCCAGTCATGGATTTTACAATGCTTAAAAAAATCTTAAAAATAATAATACTATTTATATGTAAATGCCAGTTAACAGCAATTTTCAATTGATCATAAAATAAAATTTAATTAATACTATTTCTGAATACATGTAAATAGAGCCTGTGAATAGTGTATGTATGTACATATACACACATTAATATGCACTATATATATATACACACACACATATGGTGCATATATATATGCACATATATTGTCACTATATGTGTGTGTCTGTACATACATACACCATAGTGGGCTACAAATGTGAACTTTAGCTTTATCTGTATGTACATGTTTGTCCCTATATACAAACTAGTTCATATATGCATAAATCTTTACATACATGCATATTTTTGCAATTTGTTATTATAAAATCTGTAGTGCTCACTATGTCAGTCACTGTGCTCTTACCTAAATGCAAATGATTTTAACTGATGACTTTCCTCTCTCATATATTCACTACTTTTTAACTCATTCCAATATGGGATAAAAAAGTTAAAGTATTTGAGTAAATGAAATGATAGTTGATACATGATTGAGAGCATTAAATGGGTAATGGAATTATATATTCAATCAATGTCTCTTAGTTGAAGGTAGTTTTTTTTTATACAATTTTTTCCCACCTTATCACTCAACAATATATTATTTCTACTAAGAATGAAACGAAAAGTGATGCAATCATTTGATAGAATGTTTGTTCACTCTGACAGGTAAATAGTCTATGCAGAGAAAATTACTGTTGATTTCATCAAAGAAAAACTGTTTGTTGAAAATCAATCAGCTCTCATACACAGCTAAGAAAATAGTCCCTGCTTTTCAAGCCACAAAATCCTTCTGTAAACGTCTAAAACTACAAGATAATTAAAATGTCAACTAGCACTTTTATTAATCATTTTTGTGTATTTAAAAAGAGAAAGAAATCACAGCATATTTTCACTTCTAAATTTACATACCTGTGTTCAAAATCCAAGAGTAAACAAGTTACCTCAGCTGCATCTCTAAATCCCCATGTACCTGCTCTTCCTTGACACCCCCCCAACAAATGCTTAATATTAACAAAAGACTTTGTTGAATCAGCAAGAATTGGTCTGAATCAGAATTTGCTTTATCTTATTAAACAATGGAGAAAATTATCATTTTCAATCTATAAGGTTCCTGATTCCACACTTTAGCTTTTTTACATGATGGAACTATAAAATGCTGACAGACCTGTGAAAAATTACCTATCTATTCATTAGCACATTTTTCTCCGTGTAATCCAGAGTTCCTTCCATCTGATACATATTGCATACTGTATCTCAGTGTACACAAATTCTGGCCTAGGCATAGAGATCTACATTTAATTATTTTTTATTGAGATATAATTAACATAAAGTGAAATGCAACAGGGTTCTTTTCAATGAAGTCTGACAGTTGATTAAACCTCTGTACCTATTATCCTTGTAGTTGCATAAAATCCTATAAAAGATTGTCAGTGTGGCTGAAATTGTTTATAAATTCCTGAAATTCCAGAAAATGTTTATAAAATATAATCTGTAATTCATATTCTTTATAATTATTTTGTCCAATAGGATTAATTCATGCTACCTATATTTTTGGAACTCCTACTATGTGCCAGATAAACATAAAAAAAAAAGCTGAATGTGAAACAAACATCTTCTTGAAGATTTCAGTAAAGGTGGCAGATATGCCCACACTTTTGTCTTTTTTTTTTCCTTTGAGAGAGAGAAAGACAGTGGGGGAGGGGTAGAGAGGGAGAGACAGAATCCAAGCAGATAGCCCATCCACAAAGGGCCTCAGTATCACCACCCTGAGGTCAGGACCTGAGTCAGATACTTAACTGACTGAGCCACCCAGGTGCTCCTATAATTCTCTTTTTTATTTGAGGCAGAAAACACTTAGAAGGAACACCTTGGACATAATGGCTAGACAGAGAAGTTGTTGTTTCTATTCATTCTTGGACTGATCAGAGTTTTGCTCAATGAAGTTTCTTGAAATTGCCATGTTTTCACAGGTTTCAACGAATTTGCGTGTAGTTTATTGTATCGACTCTTGTTTAATATTTTATATTTACTTTATGTTTCAAATCCACAGTTAAGAAGCTATGGTTTTTAAGTCTATTTTGTCATCACTTTTTATATGTGAGCTGAACTGGCATACATCATTTCTGGCTTTGCCACTAAAAATGTCCCATGAATGATTCTCCATGCTCTTTCCGTTTCTATAAGTGTGATATAGATAAGAACAGTCACCCTGAAAGCCAGCTGTAAATGATGGAAAAGAAAAATATAAGAAACTTAGAAATTCAAATGAGAGTTTTGAGAAATATGTGTTAATCCAGAACAACTATTTTAATTTTTTATCTAGGAAAGAATTTTTTATTATAGTTCATCCATTATGTATTTTTAATGTATTTATTTACTTTGTGCAAAAAGGTATTCTTATTAAAGCACAGGAATAAGTACCCATGGGCAAAAAGACCTGCACTGATTGTAGGAGCAATTGATTATATACTTTTAAGTAGGGAGAGTAGAAATAAAAGAAATTTCCAAAAGGATTTTTTTTATCATCAGTCAGGCACCATATAGTACATCATTAGTTTTTGATGTAGTGTTCAATGATTCATTAGTTGCATATAACACCCAATGCTCATCACAACGTGTGCCTTCCTTAATACCCAACACCTGACTACCCAATCCTCCTCCCTTTAGAAACCCTCAGTTTGTTTCTTGGACTCCAGAGTCTCTCATGGTTTGTCTCCCTCTCTGATTTCTTCCTAAACTGTGGAAGGAGCCCAGATGCCCTTCAAAAGGTTTTTTTATATGTTAAAGAAGACACAAGATCCTGGAGGTCTGGCTATTGTTAGGCTAAGGTTGCTTTTTTGCCATTAGCAAAACATTAACATCAAGGCAGTTACAAGTTCCTTTAGGAATCTCAGGCTCTACTGGTATCAGTTATTTATCAATGGGCTGCAAATTGTAAGGGTATTTCATTTTATCTACATTTCTTTTGCCCTTATTCTCCTCATCATTTCCCCCTAGAACAATTTTCACCCTAAAAGCTTTAAGGTTGTTGAGAGTAAAAGGTCCTATCTTCGGTAACTTCTTACTAAATAGGGACATAGAGATGTTATTACTTATGGATCAACCTTATACACTTTGGACTTTGTAATTAATAAAAACTTTTAGAGAAATGGTAAATAATAAAGTGGTAGTTACTACAGAAAAAGTGATAAAATTGAGAGCAACAGATGAGCCAAAATAAAAAAAAAATGATAATGTTTATTGAATAAAGTGATATAAGTGAGTCAAGTGGAGAATTATTCTCAGATCTGATCTGGGTAATAAGTTTGGTACCAAGGGACAAAGCATACTAATAAGGGTTTATATGACCATCATTACTTCTGTAGGATTAAATGGTGAGTTAATTTTTTAACAAATAAGTTTAGATTATCTAGGTATGTAATTAGAAAAATTAATACAAAACTCAGGGCTAGAGAATACATTTTGGATCCATCAATATAATACAAATGCTTCTACAACCACTACAACCATAAGTCTGAGACAACCAAATAGTCTGTGGAGAAAGTTCTTAACTATTAAGCTTTACAAAAATAAAAAGTTCAATAGAAGATAAAAGTAAGAGAACTAGAATAGATAAATAAAGATGAAATTAGCATCAGCTAAGGTATTATTTTCAACAAATGGTAATACAATAATAATTAAAAAAAGAATAGAAGGGAAGACAATCGGGTATAAGAACCCTTTGTTCTAAACACAAATTATGGCAAAAATTATATAGGTTAGATGTATAAGTAAATTTCCCATTTTGTTCTTAATTTTAATTTCAGTATCTTTAGTATTTCTGGTTCTGTTGAGTAAACAAAATTTTTTAAAAAATATTTTATTATTTGACAGAGAGAGACTTACAGTGAGAGAGGGAATATTAGCAGGGTGAGTGGGAAAGGGAGAAGCATGCTTTCTGCTGAGCAGTGAGCCTGATGCAGGGCCCAATCCCAGGACCCCAGGATCATGACCTAAGCCAAAGGCAGATGGTTAACAACTGAGCCACCAAGTGCCCTGAGTAAACAAATTTTTAAAATATGGTAGGATGGACTTTGAAAAATGCCCAGGATTAATTACTCATATGTAAAGAATGTCCAAAAATGAACAGAGACTTAGCTATAGCTTAGTTTATGAATACTGATTATAGCATAACTAAGAATTCCAATAGAGAGATAGGTGCACTATTTGTTAACTCTGCAATATTGTGAAATATTAATTAAATGTTGTACATTCATGATTTTAAGGTTTTTAAGAAATAGTGTTCAAAAATCCTGTTCTGGTCAAACAGGAAGAAAATTAAAGAATCACCAGCTTCTTGGGCCCACTGATTGTGCCAGGTTCCCCACTCCAATGCCTGGGAAATCTACCACACTCAGGCACCTCTATTCTTTCTGTGACCCCAGGGATTCTGACCTACACTATCTTATCTAGGATTTCACCCCATTTCACCACCTGAGCACTTTTCAGGCAGGGATGCCCCTCATTGGAGCAGACTTCTAAAAGTTCTGATTTTGCATTCCACTGCTATATTACTTCCTGGTAGCCAGCTTTTGGAGTTCTCCTCAAAAATCAATAAAAATAGGTAAACACCCTGACATATAATAGCGAAACATGCAAATCTTAGAAACAAAAATAAAATCCTGAAAACAGGTCAGGATAAGAGGTCAGTAACCTACAAAGGTATAAACATTACACTGGCAGCAGACCTATCT
>PISX010001223.1:133350-184121 GCA_004024625.1 Mellivora capensis
AAAAAAAAAAAAAAAAAAAAAAAAAAAAAAAAAAAAAAAAAAAAAAAAAAAAAAAAATTGTGATCAGTAAAACAGACCTGCAAGAAATATTAAAGCGGATCCTGTAAGTGAACAGAGGTCCAAAAGTAACATAGACCAGAAAGGAACAGAGACAACATACAGAAACAGTGACTTCACAGGTAATACAATGGCACTAAATTCATACCTTTCAAGAGTTACTCAGAATGTAAATGGGCTAAATGGCCCAATCAAAAGACACGGGGTATCAGATTGGATAAAAAAGCAAGACCCATTGATACTTTATCTGCTAGAGCTTCATTTTAGACCCAAAGACACCTCCAGACTGAAAGAAAACAAAGACCCCATCGAAAAGGAAAATTACTGACCAGTATCTTTGATGAACATGGATGCAAAAATTCTCACCAAGAAAGTAGCCAATAGGACCCAACAATACATCAAAAGGATTACTCACCATGACCACGTGGGATTTATTCTTGGGCTGCAAGTGTGGTTCAACATTTGCAAATCAAATAATGTGGTACATTACATTAATACAACAAAGGACAAAAACAATATGATCCTTTCAATAGATGCAGAATAAGCATTTGACAAAGTACAAAGTACAGCATCTTTTCTTAATTAAAACTCTTCACAGTGTAGGGATAGAGGGAACATACCTCAATATCATAAAAAACATATGTGGAAAGCCCACAGCAAATATCATTCTCAATAGGGAAAAATCTAACAGCTTTTCCCCTAAGGTCTGGAACATGGCAGGCATGTCCACTCTCACCATTGTTGATCAACATAGTACTAGGAGTCCTAGCCTCAGGAATCACACAACAAAAAGAAATACAGGTATTCGAATTGGCAAAGAAGAAGTCAAAGTCTCACTTTTAAGACAACATGATACTCTATGTGGAAAGCCCAAAAGACTCCACCTAAAAATTACTAGAACTCATACAGAAATTCAGCAACGTGGCAGGATATAAAATCAATTCACGGAAATCAGTTGCATTTCTATATACTAACAATGACACAGAAGAAAGAGAATTTAAGGAGTGGGTCCCATTTACAATCGCACTGAAAACCACAAGATACCTAGGAATAAACCTAAACAAAGAGACAAAGGATCTGTACTCAGAAAACTATAGAATACTCATGAAGAAAATTGAGGAAGACACAAAGATATGGAAAAACAGTCCATGTTTATGGATTGGAAGAAAAAATATTTTGAAAACATCCATGCTACCTAGAGCAATCTATACATTCAATGCAATCCCTATCAAAATACCATCAACTTTTTTCACAGAGCTGGAACAAATAATCCTAAAATTTGTATGGAACCAAAAAAGACCACAAATAGCCAGAGGAATGTTGAAAAAGAAAACCAAAGCTGATGGCATTACAATCCTGGACTTCAAACTCTATTACAAAGCTGCGATCATCAAGACAATATGGCACTGGCACAAAAACAGATGCACAGATCAATGGAACAAACAGAGAACCCAGAAATAGACCCTCAACTCTATGGTCAACTAATTTGCAACAAGGCAGGAAGGACTCTCCAGTGGAAAAAAAGACAGTCTCTTCAACAAATGGTGTTGGGGAAATTGGACAGCCACATGCAGAAGAATTAAACTGGACCTTTTCATTACCTCATACACAAAAATAGACTCAAAATGGATGAAAGACCTAAATGTGAGAAAGGAATCCATCAAAATCCAAGAGAAGAACACAGGCAGCAACTTCTTCAACCTCAGCTGCAACAACTTCTTGCTAGACATGTCTCCAAAGGCAATGGAACCAAAAACAAAAAATTAACTATCGGGACCTCACCAAGATAAAAAGCTTTTGCACAGTAAAGGAAATAGTCCACAAAACCAAAAATAACAGAATGGGAGAAGATATTTGCAAATGTCTTATCAGATAAAAGGCTAGTATCTAAAATCTATAAAGACCTTAACAACCTCAACACCCAAAGAACAAATAATCCAATCAAGAAATGGGCAGAAGACATGAACAGACATTTCTGCAAAGAAGACATATAAATGGTCAATAGACATATGAAAAAATTCTCCATATCACTTGGCATCAGGGAAGTACAAATTAAAACCACAATGAGATATCATCTCATACCAGTCAGAATGGCTATAATAAACAAGTCAGGAAATGACAGATGTTGGTGTAGATGTGGAGAAAGAGTAACCTTCTTACACTTTTGGTGGGAATGTAAGGTGTTAAATCCTCTCTGAAAAACAGTGTGGGGGTTCATCAAGGAGTTGAAGATGGAGCTACCCTACAACCCAGAAACTACACTACTGGATATTTACCCCACAGATACAAATGTAGTGATCTAAAGGGGCACCTGCACCCCAATGTTTATAGCAGCGATGTCCACAATAGCCATACTACAGAGAGAGCCCAGATGTCCATCAACAGATGAATGGATAAAGAAGTTGTGAGATATACTACTAGCCATCAAAAAATTGAAATCTTGTCATTTGTAATGATGTGGATGGAACTAGAGGACATTATGCTAAGCAAAATAAGTCAATCAAAGAAAGCCAATTATCATATGATCTCATTCATATGTGCAATAAGAAACAAAACAGAGGATCATAGGGGAATGGAGGGAAAAATAAAACATAATGAAATCAGAGATGGAGACAAACCATAAGAGACTCTTAATCATAGGAAACTAACTGGAGATTGCTGGAAGGGAGAGGTGGATGGGTTAACTGGGTGATGGACATTAAGGATGGCATGTGATGTTAAGAGAACTGGGTATTATATAAGAATGATGAATCACTGAACTCTACATTTGAAACTAATAATACACTATATGTTAAATAATCGAATTCAAATAAAAATGATTAAAAATATATAAATAAAATAAAATCTCTTTCCAATGTGGCTATCTCTGACCACTGCCTATCCCAGCTTTTCTCTACCCACAACTGCATATAGCTCCCTGCCTTGTCCAGAGCTCAGCTATGTTATGCTTAGTATTGCTTCCTCAGCATCTATTTTGCTTGGCTAAGCAGCCTACAGTGACCTTAAACTGACAGTAGCCCCTCTACAAATGCATGCCCTGGATAGCAGCTGACAGTCTCAAGTATATAAGTTCCTGACTAGACTTTCCCAATCACCCTTGTGTTCAATAGCCTTCCCTGCCTCCCAGGGCCATCCCCTTATACACCCTAAGATAAGACCCCCATAGGACTAACCAAAATCTCACTCTGTTCATTAGCCCAGGAACCCAAAAGCACTCTACCCACAGAACCTAATAAAGGTATGTGCTCTGTGTCTTCTCTCTTTTTGTCTGTCTGAGTTCTGCTTCGTTTTCCTCTTATGGCCCCTCTAGGCTTGCCAGGTACTTCCTCAGGATCTCTAAGTAAGAAATATCTCTATTTGAATTTATCTTATGGTCTGTTGAACCGTGGTTCACAGCCCAGCACCTTGTGTTCCACTCAATGACTGTTAATTTGACAAAGTCATAACAGCCCTTCAACACCTATTCCTTAGTTCAGACTACCACCATCTCAACCTGAACCAAGGCATAGCATCCTTGTAAATCTCCCTTTACTTCTAATATCTCCTGCCATTCTGTCCTAGATACCTCCAGGAGGGAAGGTTATTTTAATTTTGAATTTTATTGATAATAAAATTATTAATTTCAGTAGCTCCCATCATGTGCAGACTTAAATGCAACTCCTTTACCTCTTTTCCTTACTTACTCAGCCTATTCGGCCATTCCAATCACTTAATCTCTAAAGTGCAGTGACTAACTGCAAGATCAGCTTTTAGTCTACTAGAGAGTGAAGGCTGAGATTTAGTTCTGAGGTTTAGACTCCTGGGCACTGATGATGTCCCCACATTTTCTTATCCTCTCAAACATGAAGGTGTTGCTTTGATAAACCAGAAGAAGTTCATGTTGGTAGAGAAAATCCAAAGAGGAATTTTTGTAAAGTATTTCAGTTGGTAAATTACCCAGAGTTTAAAGAGCAAGAAAAAGCAAGAAATTAGCTTCCTTTTCTACTTTAGCAGGAAAGTGTTATCTACAGAACAGTGATATGGAAAACAGACTTAGAAAGTTTCACAGATATGTGCTGCATCAGTCTCTGTTCTGTATAGCGACTAAGGGTCTGTGCATTCTGTACCCTTGCCATAATTAACCTGAAACTTTATAACTGGGTGTGTTGCAAGGAGGATGGGAGAAGGTTAGAGACCCCTATAAATCTAAGATGTCCTAATATATTTCTTATCCCTTTATGATTTTATGTGTTATTTCTCATATCATAATTCCTCCCTGAAATTGTTTTATGACTTCATATCTAAATGAAATCTTCCCCTCTATAAATTTCTCTACATAAATATATACATAAACATCATATGCATGAACATGTACATATCTATATACTTACTGCACCTTTCCCCATCTCTACAGATTCATATGCTCCTTATCCTTACTTCCCACTCTAACTTACACATGCCTATTTTATAGTACTGGTGTAATAAGCAATAGTATTTATTGGCACTAAATACTAGTTAGTACTTAATCAGTATAAGAAGAAAGTAAATATTTAATGACTGCTAATAATTACATCAAAATAACCTGGATTAAAATGAAACTACCTACAGGAATGTATATAGAAAGAAAAGAAAGAATTGAAAAATTTGAAGGTTCAGATATGCTGTCACAAAAGCAAATGATATAAATGACAGAAATCTTTACATTTGGTTTCTGACATTTAAGACATTTGCTATATGAAGTAGACAACCAGTTTTCTCTTTTTTTTCTTTAAAAATAATACCTTTGCTGGGTATACACACTTACAATTAATTTTCCAAATTATTTTAGACTCTTCAAAAACTCCCACTCCCCTCACTTTTGTTGTCCCTAAGCTAATTTTTGTAGATGATCACATATTATTACTTTTGATCATAATAATATTTTATTAATGTTTAAGTTGTCTTAAATAGCACAAAATTTAAAATTAATAGTATTGTGCAGTTTTCAATCTTAAGATCATAATAGCCAGTCTTTTTAAAAATCTTTTCTTCTTTTGTTTAAAATATTTTCCTTTATGATAACCATATTTTAAATATAACTATATAGGACAATTATTTTCATTGTCTTACTGCCTGTTAGTAATTTATTGATGCTTTATGAATTGTAAAATAAGTTTTGATAATTATTAAAATGTGGGTTATTCCATGAAATACTATATAAAGTATAACCTGATTATGTATATCTAAATGTATATATGTTTGTATATCTTTATTTTAAAACAAGATTCTGCAGGTAAAATATGCTTATTTATACTCAAAGGCTAACTCCAATTTAGAGTGATATACAATGTAGCTTGAAGTATATTACCTTGAAGATAACACCTAAAGTATGACTCCCTTGACAGAATGACTTTAATCATTGTCATTAATAATTTTACTACATACAAGGTCTCCAATCTCCTTGTCATATTATATTTAGTAATCTCTAAAGCCAAGCCTTACGTATGTCCATATTTAGAAGGTAAATTTTGAAGAATGTTGAACTAAAATATCTCACTTCAAAATATGTCTTTCCTAGAAACATTTATACTTTTAACTAGCCTCAGTGCTCTTGTCTGGCACGCCTGCTGATTTTGCTGACAGCAAAGAAACTACTAGTGCTCTGGAGTCATCCTAGTCATCTTTTATACTTGGAAAATATGGCACTTTGCTCTAATTTTATTCTCTATATGAAAAATGGTGTCTGTTAATGCCTAGAATAGAACAGTGGTATTTTGTTAGTGAAGGATATTTCTTTTTTAGCATTTCCTTATTGAGAAGAAAATATTGCAAGCCACTATATTTTACAACTTTACTACAATATACAATCTAGTTCAGCTCTCTCTCTTTCTCTCTATATATGTATGTTTACGTATGTATATATACACACATACATATACAGAGTATATAATAAACATATATATAAATATATGACATATAAAAGCATATAATAATTATATTTCTACTCATTATATTTCTATTCAATATCAACCTGAATACTTCTTTTAAGAAATAAAACAAATACTTGACAAGCTTAAACATTTAAAAAAGCTGGAATTATGATCATACATGAATTTTTTTCCTGTAAAATGAGATATAGTTCATTAAATAAAGGAGTCTTAGAGGAATACCTCTCCCAATCATTCAAAATAGTACATATATTGAAGGACTGTCATATTTTATCTTCTTTGTAAAACATCATAATTCTCTTTATTATATTCCATATTTATCTTTCTTGTGTTTCTTATGATGTATTTTAAATTCCGTCTTCTATTTCACAGTATCTTTCTACTTCTCCCTTTTGTTTCTTTTCTATAATGCACTGTTATTATGCCTATCTTATTTCTCTGGTATGTGACCCAGAGGTTTTTTTCAATACTATTCTCTTGTTAGATAGATGATAGACAGACACCTCAGAGATATTCTATCTACCCATTCTTTCCTTGAAAATTTGTATAAATTAGGATGCATTTAATATCAAAAACCTATCCAAATATATTTAAACCCTAAAAAATATATTAACAGCTGTGAGGGGCACCTGTCAGGTGGCTCAGTCAGTTAAGCGGCTGCCTTCAGCTCAGATCATGATCCCAGGGTCCTGGATTTGGGCTCCCTGCTCAATGGGGTGCAAAGCCTCCTTCTCCCTCTCCCTCTGCCCACACCACCCTCTTCCCCCACTTGTGCTCCTGCACAGGCACTTGCATGCACTCTCTCTCAAATAAATAAAATCTTAAAAAAAAAAGATATTAAAAGCTGTGAAAATTATACAGGAGGGTGATCTGGAAAGTTTTGATACAGCTGCTAAAAAATACTAATGAGGAAGAATTTCTCTCCTCTTCACTGTTGTCTATGATTTCTGATTTTATCTTAAGTTCGCCTCAGTTAATAAGCATATTTTTTTCTTTCACATCCAAATGATAAAAGATAATATTTCTTGTATCTTCTGTGCAGTGGGATTGTTACTTTCATTGGCTTGAATTGTGTCACCTGCCTTGAAATGAAGTGACTATTATGGCCAAAGAGTTGAAGAACTTATTTTCTTTTCCCAATTGAGACTAACCAAGGGAACTCTGAGTGAGCTCAACAACAATCCCTACCTCCATCCAAACTTATACTTTGAATTCTACACAGCAGAAAATGATTGACTTTCCCTAAGGGAAACCGATGGTATTTTGGTGGAAATATATGTTGAGGAAACTTAACAAATGCCCATATTTTTTGGCCTTTCTCATAAATCAGGGTTTTTTCTTCTATTTATACTACTTCTTTCCAACCAATTTGGTTCTTCAATTTTAATGAGAAATCTGGTTTGCATTGCTCTCAAACATTTGTTTTCACACTTGTTCTACTTCATATTCTTAGCTATTTTCCAACATACAATGTTATTGATGTTTTTTTATGAAATCATGGGGGAAAATGCCAACATGTTATACTTAATAACAGTTTGGTCCTCCCCACTCATATAAATTTAAATATACTAATAATAGAGAAATAAGCCACCCACTTAAAAGTTAATTTATCTTCACAAGGGATGTCTCTGAAAACTGCTTCTTTTAAAAAATACAGGAAAAATATCAGAGTAATTATTTTATATAAAAACAAATACAAAAGAGAAACATAATCCATCAAAGTAGTTTCATGGTGCCTGGGTGGCTCAGTCAGTTAAGCATCTCACTCATGGTTTTGGCCCAGGTCATGATCTCATGAGTCATGAGATGAAGCCCCACATTGAGGCTCCCGTATAGCTGGGAGTCTGCTAGTGGATTCTGTCTCTCTGCCCCTTTCCTGCCCCCCCTTCAAAAAAAATGACTAAATCTTTTTTTTTTAAGTGGTTTCATAGTCTAAACTTCATACATGAAAAACTTTAAAGTTAACAAAGAAGATAGCTGATGTAATTTTTGGAGGGGAAACAAAACAAAGAACATACCACTATAACCTTTTTCTACTTACTATTTCCAAGGAATGTGTTTTTTGAGAACTCTTCCAGGGAACTATAATTTTAAACTCCAAAGCAAGTATTTCCAACATCTCTAAAATACATATGAAGTTACAAGATCCCATAAATATTCATCATTTTTATATGGGTATGCTTTTTTCCATGGTCTTCATTTACTGAATATGTAAGATTTTACTAATTTTGGTAATCTTCAACATATTAATATGATAATAGAGAGTTTAATTTTTATATGTGTATTTTTATGTATCAAAATACTTAAAATACAGAGTGCCTGGGTGGCTCAATGGATTAAGCCCCTGCCTTCGACTCAGGTCATGATCTCAGGGTCCTGGGATCGAATCCCACATCAGGCTCTCTGCTTAGCAGGGAGCCTGCTTTCTCCTCTCTCTCTCTGCCTATTTGTGATCTCTGACTTTCAAATAAATAAATAAAATCTTTTTAAAAAAAATACCTAAAATACATATATAAAAATAAATCCTGTGAATTAAGATAACTTTCTCATTGTTTATTATTTATTTGCAGTTTAATAAACATATATTTGTTAATTTATTTCTTCAAGTAATAATAAATCTTAATTTGTTCAGTTATTCTGGTATTAGTTGAAAATTTTCTATTCTTGTTATCCATAATTTATGGAATAAACTACTTTCAGGTATGAGTCTTCTAGTTCAAAGGTTCTGTTTAGTTCCAAACAGGATTGCTGTGGAAAGTTTTAAAACTAGCCACATCCTGATAACATTCATGAACTTAGAAAAAAAGGGAAAAATCTTAGGAGCTTTCATTGAAAAGAACAAATTATCTCTATACTAAAATAAATAGCCTTTCAGTTCCAGTATCTCCCATTCTGGAAATCAATGGAATAGCAGTCACACTCTAAAAGATGAAAGGGTTGCAGTAGAGACCTGTATTTTCTTTAGTAAATGGCTTCATCACTCACATAGTTTTTCAGGTCCCAAACCTAGGAATTATTGTTGAATTATCTTTTTCTTCATTATCTATATCTAGATATAGGCTTGTTCATTTAACAAATCTTTATAAACTGATATGTTTTCACTTTTATGGAGCCTATGAATTTTTATGTATGTGCAAATTTTAGTGACTTTATGACCAAAATTTCAATTCACTCCTGATACAGAGCTACTATTTCTCTTAAGTCAAAACTCTCTGTTTGGGCAACAACATAGACTGCTAAATCCTTTCCTTTTCCATTCTTACTCTGTGATAAAAATTTCTCCAAACCATTTCTGGATTATGACCCTTAACTGTTCAAAGTACATTGATAACTTTCCATTTTACTTAAAATAAAATTTAAACTCCTTACTTTGCTCTTCCATGACCTTTGTAGTCTCACCTCTTACCTTCTCAAACACATTTCCTACCCACGACTCTCAAATTCAGTCACTGACCTGAAACTTCACAGGCCTTTCTGTTTCTAGAACACTGCAATTATTTTCTGCCTTGGGGCCTTTGCATAGACAATTTCCTCTGCACAGGAAGTCTTGCTATGGCTGGTCCCTTTCTGTATTTCCATCTAAGCTCAGATGTCACTGATTTAGTGAAACCTTCCCTAACCAATTATTAGGGCTTCCAGTCTCTCATATGTACTTTTTAAAAAAAAATGTAATATTAAACTTAATTTAAAATTATATGTGCATTAAATGTCTCCTTATCCCCACCTCCTACTATAATTCCTATAAGATCAAAACCTTTTTTTTTCCTTTTCCCTAATGTATAGCTAGGACCTAGGAAAATGTGTGACAGAAGTGTTAGAAGAAGAAACATGATGTCATTCTTTAGAATGGATATTAAATTCTCAGAAGCTGAGAATCACAAGGATAGTTTCAAGAGTACCTTGAACTATACTATTTTCTTTACAAACTGAACTGAAACAAAAAAGGATTCTAAAAAGAACCTGACCTTATAAATTTCATAGTAGTAGGTACTTTTTAACCACATGAGTCTCATTAGCTGATATCCTTTTTCACCTAATGGCTCTTTGTCTCCAAACTTTCTTGTAATTTCATCTCTCTTGAGGTCACTAGAAGGCTTCAAGAAAGGATATTAAGCTAATCCCAATGAAGACCCCATGATTTCATGTGGAAAAACCCAACCAAGTAATAAAATATTGAGGTAGAGAGAAACAAGCTTGAATTCACTGCTAGATGGTATTTATTCTGGCTCAGGAATGCATTTTTTTTTAAATAAGTTTAAGAATTTCAAAGTTATCACTTACATATCAAAGGTGATCACTTTTTAAAACTCATTTATGTATTTTTAAATATTTAATTAATTTATTTATTTACAAAGAGAGAGAGAGAGAGAGAGAGAACAAGCAGGGGAAGGATCAGGCAGAAGGAGAGGGAGAATCAGGGTCCCTGCAGGGGAGCCCAATGTGGGGCGAGATCTCAGATCCCTGAGGTCATGACCCCAGCCGAAGACAGATGGTTAACCAACTGGGCCACCCAGGGGCCCTCAAAGTTGATAACTTTTATTATCAACCAAAATTATTTATCATTCATTAGAGAGTATTTAATTAAAGAAACCTACCTAGTAAACTATGCATGATTCTAAGTTAGTAAAACTCTGTGATACTGTCATGTTTCTAATATATAAAACACTATAATTAAGTGTTTATTTCATGCTACAAAGAAAGTGAATAAACTTCAAATAAATGAATAGATGAAATGAGAAGAGACCTGAAACTTCAGAAAATTTCAGAAAAATGAGCATGTAGTAAGATAAAATATTTTGTGAGGCCTCACTGCTAATTGAATATTAGAAGATCACTTTTTGTTTCTCATTGATGGACCAATTTATTGGGTAAAGAATTCAAACTATAATCAGTTCTGTGTAACTATAGAAAAATAATCTACTAAATATATACATATAGAATGATTGAACATAGAAATCCATCATTTTTCTTTTTAAATCCACCAATCCCATTCATTTTAGAGTAGCCTAGATAGAATCTGATTTACTTTAAAATAATTAAAGCATTGAAAAATGAAATTCAGAAATGATATAACACGATCTGTGTGCATATGTCAGTGGTTAAGTATATGATTCTTTGACTATACTATAAAGAAAAATAAAATAAGAGTAATTTAAAATAAAATAATACTACATTAGAAGAAATAGACTTTTGCTTCTAATAAAAAATGAGAGTGAATGTGATAGTTACAAATGTAGCCTGGTTCAAGTGCATTGTATTGTACTTGTTTCTACATGCAGGGTTTCTGATGAACAATTTTTAGTAATGACTCCCAATAGCAACAACAAAATGAGTTATTCTTCTTTTTTAATATACTAGTTTTATTCTTAGACATTCTAGTAAATATTAAAATCTCTAAAAGTAATTTCTGTTTATTTGTAGGATGAAGCTACATTTTAGACCCAGGTCATTAGGATGAAGTATTTCATGTATATGCAGCAAAGCATTCAAATGACTTACTGAACACACAGGATTAATCTTCAGTTTTTCAGACTGTCTAACTACATGTAGGATGTCTTCTATGTTTGAACCTGGTCAAGTGTTCCAAGTTCCTGGTAAGTGTTACAGACTTTACAATTACAATCAAAACAACCACTGACATAGCACTGAACTGAAACAGGAGTCTGGCAAACCTGATGTGCCAGATTGGACCTACAGTCTCTTTTGTATGGCCCATGAGCTTAGAATAGCTTTTACATTTGCAATGAGTTTAAAGAAAACAAAACAAAACAAAAAAAATCTCAAAGACTATGAGGCAGATATATTTACTATCTGGCACTTACAGAAAATGATATTATGAACCCCTGCACATTTATCTATTTTATTCATCACTATAACAGGACTAAAATGTTCCCCAAACATAGAAGATTTATAATAACTATTTGCATAAAGGAAGGGAGAAACTGTGATTAGAGTCATATGACTATTAAATAAACACTGAAAGGAAAGTAGAAATCATACCAAAGATGGCAAAGAGAATAAGAATAGTTAAATTAATTCATCAAAGGAATTCAGAACTGAAATGCCATTATCTGTTTTACCTATGACTTCAGGTAAATTTTCTAGCTCAATATATACATAGGTATGTTTATAAAATAACAAAATTTTATGTGTTACTGTGCGCAAAATATTATGTCCTGGTTTTTTTCCCTCCAAGAATTTTCCTCTATCATTAAATTATTTTCAGGAATGAATATATATATTTTCAGGAATTTATATATAGAGAATATAAATATATATAGAATATATATATTCTAATAACATATATAAATATATATTCTATATATATACATTATATATATTATATATATATAAAGAATTATTTCTATGTAGTGCATTGGTTTGATTTGATTTATCATCCATTTCTATTTGTTACTATAAAAGATTTTTTTTAAGATTTTATTTATTTATTTGACAGAGAGAGAGAGAGGTCACAAGCAGGCAGAGAGGCAGGCGGGGGGGGGGGGGGGAGCAGGCTCCCCACCAAGCAGAGAGCCCAATGAGGGCCTCAATCCCAGGACTCTGAGATCATGACCTGAGCTGAAAGCAGAGGCTTAACCCACTGAGTTACTCAGGTGCCCCTAAAAAGTTTTTACTATAAAAATTTTTACTATAAAAATATTATAATAAGTATCTTTTCAATTGACACATTGTTAAATTTCCATTTACTAAGAAATTATCTTTAACAGATTTACTACTGGCTCAAAGGATCAAAAGTTTTAATTATCTGGTTACATTATGCCAAATTCCTTTCATCATATATCGCATTTGTTTATACTATTACCAGCAGTACACTAATGTATCTCTTATGAAAACTTCATCCACTCATTTAAGTGACTTCATTAATGACTTCATTCATTTATAGTAAGTTAATATGTCCTTTAGACATGGCATCACTCTCAAAACAAGATGTTTTATAAACTTGCTAATTTTATGACAGGGACAAGTAAGTAAATTTTGTCCATAAATACAATGTTGTAAAAAATAATTTGTTGTAAGGTTCCAAGATCTTTCTTCTTGTCTTGCCTGCTTTAATATGTTTATTGATGTATCTTGCAAACAATCTGATTTTCTGATTTTCTTTTTAACATTGTTTTTCTCTATTATTACTCCAACCCCACCCCCCAAAAAAATAAATTACTTTGCCCTCTATCCTAAAATCCTCCCTCAGATTGTCATACATACCTTAACTTAATATTATTATATTTACCTGATACCCCTTATACATAATCACACAAGACTGTGAGGAATAGCTTTGCAATTTTGCAGTGAATTTCAGTACAGAGGGGATAGGAATAAATATATTTTATAAACATTAATTAGGCTCAGAATAGGAGTCTATCAGTATTTCCATATCTATATATACGTATGCACATATAGTGAACAAACCAAGATATAAGATGCATTGAAGTAGACTAAGAAAGATGTAAAACATTATATAAAATCTGAACTTAAATGATAACATTTACAATATTGAGTAACATGAAATTAGAAAAACTATAGAAGGAATCATTGCCAGATAAAATTTATTAATTCATTTTCCCTTAGTCAAGCTCTGAAAACATTGCATTATGTTGATTAATGGATGGCTATACTTAATTGAGTATGGTATAATTCAACAACTGAATTATATGCAAATGTAACATATTACACCAATTGAATTTAATAGTCCTAACACCATATTTAATAGGTATTGGTGTTGGCATAATACTTTAAGGGTAGAAATCTCCATGACACTGTGAATATAATTCCTGTTGGAATTGATTAAAATTTGAAATAAAAAATGAGATAGAGTGTTTATTCCATTTCTAATCCAATTTTCTATCTGTTGTAAGAACCAGATAGTTGATGGGACACCTGGGTGGTTCAGTGGGTTAAAGCCTCTGCTTTCAGCTCAGGTCATGATCCCAGGGTCCTGCAATCCAACCCCTTGTTGGAGGGGGTGGTCTCTGCTCAGCAGGGAGTCTGCTTCCTCCTCTCTCTCTGCCTACTTGTGATCTCTGTCAAATAAGTAAAAAAATTGTTTTAAAAATTAAAAAAAAAAAAAAAGAGCCAGACAGTTGATGAAGTTTGCCATTTTTTACATCTTAGGATATTAGGTACATAGAAACTGCACAAAAGGTGCCATTATATCTAAATTGCTTTGGCGATCTCTGCTCATCCAAATTTCCAAATCATGTACTATATTATTATTATTTAATCAATACATTTTCTCTCTTGCTTTATTTTTTATTGCATATGTAAGACTGCATATGTAATTAGTATTTCATTTTGCCTTTCCTAGTTGACCATGTGATGCTTTGAGATGCAGTCTAATTAAAAATCAAGTGGACAAATGGAAAGCAGATTCACATTCAAATATTCATTTCTTTAATACTGGTAAACTCTTTACCAATGTCAATATAACTAAAATATCTCCACAAATCTTGCCTTTATTTAACTGTGTTATCTAATAATTGGTATTTTTCATCTAAAAGATGTACATTAGTCAATAAATATTCAAAATTTTATTTAAAGGTAATGTGCAAGAAGGATACATTAATTGTGTATGTGTGTGCATGTGTATTTGTCTACCCAAGGCAAACCCTTACGTTTCTGTGGATGTGGTGTGTCTTTTGATTAAGACGGGTGTATTTTTTCTTCTTTATTTTTTTGAGTATAGTTGACACAGGATGTTACATATGCAATGTTACTTAATCCATAAGTGGATTAAGGAGTGCACTTGTGATGAGCACCAGGAGGAGTAAGAAAGTGTTGAATCATCATATTGGACACCAGAATCTAATATACCCTGTATATTAACCAACTGGGATTAAAATAAAAACTTAAAACAAAACAAAAAACATTGAAACTAAAAATACCCACAACTGTATTTTAAATAAAGCTTCAACAAATAACTTGCTTGTTTTGATGTTATTGAGCTCCACATGATCCAAATCAGTGTAGTAATTTTGCATATAGGCTTTAGTAACTCTCACATATTCAGTGTAATGAAATGTGTACAGTGAGTTTATCTGGTGGATTTATAATACCTCCATTCTCTGAAAGATGGAAATATGAATACTTGACTTTCTAGATTTATGAATTTATTTGGATATTACATTTGAGTGTATAAAGCAACAATATACTTAGTAAAAAAGTGTTTTTGAAATTGGTTTTTCTGGCAGCTGGGTGGCTCAGTCAGTTAAGCGACTACCTCCAGCTCAAGTCATGATCCCAGGGTCCTGGGATCCAGTCCCGCATCAGGCTCCCTGCTCAGTGGGGAGCCTACTTCTCCCTCTCCCTCTGCTATTCCCCCTGCTTGTACTCTCCCTCTCTGTCAAATAAATAAAACCTTAAAAAAAAAAAAGGAATTGGTTTTTCCCAGTGAATGCCAAAGCATCCATTTAATTCTTTCAAAAATGTAGTAAGTCTTTGATAACTAGCAAACAAATACAGTATCGATTTTGTCATTTACTAAAGTGGCTAATCTTTAATGGTGTTGTTTCATCCAGGAATAACCTTTATCAAAGACTGTTTGCCTGAAGCAAACATTCCTAAACTGTTGTTCTTTCAAAATACATTCATACATCATTCTTCATTTTTACTTTCCTGAGAAATGTTGCATATTCAATGCCACTTTCCAAAGACTACACTATTATGATTTAAGTTCCCACAAAATAAAGTTGAACCCTTTTCCTTACAGTGAAGTTTATTGATTTGATCTGTATTTAAAAAAATATAAACTATTGAGACTGAAACATATTATTTAATTATTTAATGCCAAAGTCCACTCAATCAAGACTAAATTTTAGCATTATTTCATAAAAAATAATCAGTCTCTCATATTTGTTTTTAATATTAACATGATAGTACTATTAATAACACTTAATCATATTAACATTATCACTATTAGAAACATTAACCCTGAAGTAATTTTAACAAGGTAATTTCAGTAATATTACTACAAAATTTAAATTATTAATTGAAAAAAGGAACAGGTTTTCATATATATTATTGACATTTAATGGCAACGTAGAAAAAACTTAATTTTCTATGCAACTGTAAGAATGTTGGAAGAACCTTGCATAATCTTGAAAATAAAAAATGTTCAACTATCACAAAACACGTTTTTCATAACTCAGAGTAATAATAGCATGCAGGTTGGAAAAACGCCGTTATTAGATATCCCACAAAAGAAAAATTGGCAAAGATTTCAATAGTGAAAAAAATCTACTTGAAAATATTGTAAATAGATTTTCAATAGTGAAAAAAATTTTGGAAATATTGCAAATAGATTTTTTTCACTATTTCATTATTTGATTCTATAGTTACCTTTGCCATTTTTTGGATTATGGTAAGTGAAATCAAGAACTTAGTATTCATCTCTAGAGATTCTGGACAATTTAATAAAAATATCTTTCTCTGATGAAACAAAATTACACTGCAATTAATTTTAGTCATATTTTAATGAAATGTAAATTGAAATTCTTCTTGTAGCTAATATTATTTTAAGAAAATAAAATACATCTGACCCTTATACAACATGGGAGTTAGAAGCACCAACCCCCCCCCACACACACAGTCAGAAACTCTTATATAACCTTTGGCTCTCCCCAAAATTAATTACTAATAGCGGACTGTTGATCAGAAGCCTTATCAATAACACAGACAATTGACATATTTTATAAGTACTGTATTCTTTTAATAAAGTACACTAAAGAAAAAAAGTGTTAAGAAAATCATAAGGAAGAGAAAATACATTCACTGTACCGTATTTATTGAAAAAAATTCCATGTATAAGTGAGCCTACATAGTTCAAACCCATATTGTTCAAGGGTCAACTGAGTTTAAAATAAACATTAAACAGTCATGCCTAGGTGGCTAAGTCAGTTAAGCATCTGCCTTTAGCCCAGGTCATGATCCCAGTGTCCTAACATTGAGCCCTGTGTCAGGCTCTCTGCTCAGTGGGAAGTCTGCTTCTCCCTCTCCTTCTGCTGCTCCCCCTGCTTGTGCTCTCTCACTATCTCTGTCAAACCAATAAATAAAATCTTAAAAAAAATAAAATAAACATTAAATATCTATATGAGTAAAAGAGTAAACAACTTTTATATCACATGAATTTTTTCATACTTAGACTCTTATCCTGGAAAAATAAATACATAGAGTAATTTAGAATGACTCACATAGCTGACATTTTTTTTTCCTGGATTTCATTTTGAATATGATCTGTCAATTGATTAGCATCCTATATCTCACTGTATTGAGTTCATTCTCATTTCTAAGAATAATACTAGAAAATGCTGACTAGTGTTTAGAGTAGGGGTGGGAAGCAGGCTAAAGGAAAGCAAGGAAACAAAAAATTTATTTATTTCTTACCCACTCATATTTTATTTTATTATTTTTTAAATTATTTATTTATTTGAGAGACAGAGTGTGAGCAGGGGTAAGAGTAGAAGGAGAGGGACAAGCAAACTCTAACTGAGTGCAGAGCCTTACAGGGGACTCCATGTCATGTCATGAGATCATGATCTGAAGGGAGACTAAGAGTCAACACTAAACCAACTGAGCCACCCAGGTGCCCCTACTGACTTATATTTTAGATGCATACTTTTATTAATTTAATTTATACATTCTTACTCATTTCATTTATTGTCAGGGAATTCTCTAGTTCTCAGTTCAGGCATCTCTTGTCTTCTTTCTCTCTCTGGGGAGCAAATTTATTCCACACACCACCCCATTCCCCTGCCATTTTGACAGCAAAGAGAAAAAACCCCGCTTATTTCTAGTTTCCTTTGACATACAGGAACTTTAAGTTCTCACAAAAATATATCACCTTTCATTATAAAAATCTAAGTATTATAGGTTTCATTTATGATATTAAATTATTGTTCATACTTAGGAAAATGGCACTATTTTATTATGACTCAGTGGTTAGTTCTAAATTGCACTTAATAGTTCTAAAATAGAACACTGACAACTAAAATAAAAGGCAAAATTTTCCAATATAAGTCTTTACTTACATATTTTAATTTATAAATTATAATTTATATAATTATATAAATTATAAACTATATAAATTGTAATTATAAATTGGTTCTAAATTTATACATTTATAAATTAATTTAATTTATTTAAGTTACACAATAAAACTACTTAAGTTAGTTTCATGTTTAAATATATTTAATATACATATAATTTAGTATATGATATAATTTTTTATTCTAGTCTTTGTCAAAATGGAATACTATTTCCTACAGAGCTATTTTACATTAAAATTAATTTATAAATAAATAATGAGTAGACTCATGGAGAAAAGAGTCTTATGAGACTTTTTCTAAAGGAAATGAATTGGTGTTTTCTTGACCTTCTGCGGAGCAATTGTTCTCCATCATTGTAAATATTGAAATCATTACTTAACATGTGATTTGATGCTTAACCACTGAAATAAATATTTAAATTATAGGAATACACTATTTTGATGATAAAATAATTCATTTGACAACCATTTGACTTCCAAAGGGTATTATTTTAAGAAGCATATCATTCATTTGATATCTGGCAATCACACTTAATATGAGTAGGGTTCCACTATGAAGAACTGGAAAGTTGTTTAAAATAACATGCACCTCAAAAAAATGGAGCAATCTAACTGGATAGAACATAAAACAAATAAGTAAATCATTGAGTATTTCTTATTTTTTTTTAAAGATTTTATTTATTTGACAGATGGAGATTACAAGTAGGCAGAGAGGCAGACAGAGAGAGAGGGGGAAGCAGGCTCCCTGCAGGGAGCCTGATGTGGGGCTCGATCCCAGGACCCTGGGATCATGACCTGAGCCGAAGGCAGAGGCTTTAACCCACTGAGCCACTCAGGTGCCCCAATCATTGAGTATTTCTAATGAAAATTTAACAACAACAAAAACAATATGACAAATCACCTGCCCCACATTCTCACCCGACAGATACAAATCAGTGCACAGGTCTACATTTTCTTTCATAGATTGGCAAGGACAAATAGTTCCTTTCTTTTTCTTTCTGCCTGTGTTAACTAACAAGACAAACCAGCAACTACATCAAAGAAGGCATATTGTAAATAACCCAAGACTGGCAGTCCAATTCCACCACATTCATTTTTCAAAACTATTTTCATAATGCTTAAATCTGAAAAAGCCAGTCCAGATTTACTCTGTTCCCCTTGTGCTAAAAGGAAGCCATGTTCTGAAGGAGGAGTAAAAGGAGAGTATATATCATTCCTTTTTAACGCTTATTTGTCACTGATAGAGGTGAGACTACTGGGATTGATTGATAGATTTAATAAAAGGGTTGAAACCTACTTCCTTCATGACATGAATTTTTGGCCATATTTTGAAGTATTTGAGAAGAAATACTTTGATGTAGGAGATGAATAACATGAGCCCAGGCAAAGTGTACAGACTATTACCCAAACATGCCATGTACTTTCACATCTTCATATTTTATGCATGGTGCCACTTCTGCTGAAATTGAACTTTCTCTTATTTACCCTAGGAAAAAGTCCAACTTTCAAGGCCCAAGTTAGATGCCTCATGCAATAGTATTCTGACATATCAGCCATCAAGCTTCTTTCTCTACACACTTAAAATTACTGCCATTTAGCCAGCTAGATTGGAGTTGTTCATTGATTTGAGGAGTTGCCAGAGTGAAACCAAGGTTGGACTCTGTAGTACTGGTTTTATACTAAGAAATATATTTAAAAACAAGTTTCTGACACTGTTTTTGTCCTTTTCCAAAGGACATACTAACAACACATAACTGGAAGAGAGTAACAAAGATGGAGCAGTAGAGTTTGAATGTTGTACCTACTCATCCACCATCACTAGCTCTAGAATGACGAAGGGGCCTGGAGGTGAAATTCTCAGATAATTACGGAGGATCTACAAATAGGTGTCACTGGTGTTAGGTGTCTTATCTGAAACACTGGCTGGCAAGAGCCTAACATACTGCTTTCAACTCTCGGCACAAGCAGAGCCAGTATCAAAGAGAAGTTTCATGGAGGGGTAAGCCAGCTGTACTGATTTCTGCAAACCCAAAAAATGCATAATAATAGATGAGAGAACTTGTAAGAAAGAATAGGAAAACTAAAAGACTTTTTACCAAACCTAAATAATTGGATGCAATAGCAGATGCAACATGGGTTGCAGGGGGAACATAGCTATCTCAGCAGATGCCTTCTTGGAGGGAGAAAAGTTACCGTAGACTACATGGGATAACACAAACCTTACTGGATATCCTATAATGATTTTTGGTGGGATTTTTTTCCTATTCATCACATCTTGCCCACTTATTACTTGAAAATAGTTGGGGCATCGGGGTGGCTCAGTCGTTAAGCTTCTGTCTTCAGCTCAGGTCATGATCCTCGGGTCCTGGGACTGAGCCCCACATCAGGCTCCCCACTCAATGGGAGGCCTGCTTCTCCCTCTTCCACTCCCCCTGAGTGTGTTCCCTCTCTCTCTTTCTCTTTCTCTATCAAATAAAATCTTTTAAAAATGAAATTAGTAAGTATCTCCAACAAAAACAACAAAAATCCAAAAAACTAAAGGGAAAAACTTTAAAATAATCCAAGAAGCACTGAAGTAACTTAGTCTATTCTAAAATTATCAATTTAAAATATCCACTATTGAGAATCCTGGATGGTATACTGGGGCTTTGGAAAGGACTTAGGTATAATTATTTCAAAAGTTTTTTCATATGGAGTATGTATGGCATATTATATCATACTCATTACACATGACATCTCAAAATGAAGCCTTCCATGTTCCTCTTAGTCAAAATCAATTAATCCTTCTGCTCAATTAAGAACTTTGTTTATAGCTGTTTTACAGCACTCATAAATATTTTCATATATTAGAGTTGTTGATGTATAGTATCCCAGTATAATGGTAAATTTTCAGGTGTACTGAAAATGCCTTTTCAAATATGGATCTCTCAGTTCCTAACAGAGGACTTAGTATCTAGCAAATGTACCATAAATGTGAAATTAACTATATTTAATTTAACTGGACTGAATTGAAAACATGGACGAAGATGTTCTAAGTACAGTGAATATTAAAGATATTTGTGAAGATAAAATGTTCGAACTGGTTTTGGAGTTCAAAGAATAAAAGAAATTTATACCAGGTAGAAATAAGAGTTTTTCACAAAAGAGATGTTGAAGCACAAGAAAAGATTGGACCATGAGTGAGAATAATTGTTTCCTGGGATTTTTTGTGAAAATGGTAGTTCTATGATCATGAACAAGTGAAAAAATATGTTCTACTCTTTTGAATTACTAATAATATTTATCTTATAAATCTAATAGAATTCATAGTGTAAAAATTAATATATGTGAACATATTTCCTGTAATATAAGGGACATTATAGTATATAGTGCTATTGTTGCATTTATCAATATAATGGATAATAATGAATAGTTATAATGACATATTGAAAAAGATATTTGTTCAAAAAACATTATATGCAAGGTACCATTCAGGTGATGAAGATTTAGAGGGGAAGAAACAGACAAATATATTTCACTCATAATTTTTTTTCTTTAATAAATTAGGTAAATAGTATTCTTGTCAGGTTTTTTAAAAAGATTTTATTTATTTATTTGACAGAGAGAGATCACAAGTAGGCAGAGAAACAGGCAGAGAGAGAGGGGAAAGCAGGTTCCTCGCTGAGCAGAGAGCCCGATACGGGGCTTGATCCCAGGACCCTGAGATCATGACCCAAGCCAAAGGCAGAGGCTTAACCCACTGAGCCACTCAGGCACCCCGATTCTTGTCAGTTTTTGAGAAGACAGGCAAAAATTTCAAATTTAGCTTTACAGTAGTTTAGTTTTATACATCTATTGAGGGACATTCCTTAGAGATATTGCTGTAATAATGGATGGTCAGAAAAGAAGTTCAACATTAATTATTTTTAAGTATCTTCTTTCTTTTTTAAATTAAATTTAATTTTTTTTAGTGTTCCAAAATTCATTGTTTATGCACCACACCCAGTACTCCATATACTCCATACAATATGTGCCCTCCATAATACCCACCACCAGACTCACCCAACCCCTCCCCTCCAAAACCCTCAGAGTCCACAGTCTCTCATGGTTTGTCTCCCGCTCCGATTTCCCCCATCTCACTTCTCTCAGTTTCCCAATGTCCACCATGTTATTCCTTAGGCTCCACAAGTAAGTGAAACCATATGATACTTGACTCTCTCTGCTTGACTTATTTCACTCAACATAATCTCTTCCAGTCCCATCCATGTTGATGTAAAAGTTGGGTATTCATCCTTTCTGATGGAGGCATAATACTCCATTGTATATATGGACCATATCTTTTTATCCATTCATCCGTTGAAAGGCTTCTTGGTTCTTTCCAGTTTGACAACTGTGGCCATTCCTGCTATGAACATTGGAGTACAAGTGGCTCTTCTTTTCACTACATCTGTATCTTTGGGGTAAATACCCAGTAGTGCAATTGCAGAGGCATAGGGTAGCTCTATTTTTAATTTCTTACGGAATCTCCACACTGTTTTTCCAAAGCAGCTCACCAACTTGGTTTCCCACCAACAGTTTGAGAGGGTTCCCCTTTCTCCACATGCTCTCCAACATTTGTTGTTTACTGTCTTATTGGTTTGGGCCATTCCAACTGGTATAAGGTGATATCTCAATGTGGTTTTGATTTGAATCTCCCTGATGGCTAATGATGATGAACGTTTTTTCATGTGCCTGTTAGCCATTTGTATGCCTTCTTTGGAGAAGCCTGTTTAAGTATCTTCTTGAAAAGAAGACTTCTCTGTAGGCTAACTCACATTGAAATTTCTCAATTCTGAGTTATTAAACATTCTATTTGATCTTTCTCCAAATAATCATTCATATTCTTTGTTTAAGAAGGAATCAATTCTAACCTAGGTAAACATTGTCTCCACAGTGCTATCTGATCATGCAATGTGGCATGCAGATGAATATATATATATTGAATATACACAGTAATTAATATCTGTGGAAAAGCAACTAGCCATGTAAGCAAGTCATGGTAAAGAAAAAAAATACAAGAATACAATAGCTAATGAATGCTGAACTCCAAATACAACTAAAAAACAATTTAAGGTAGCCAAATATTGTAAGACAATCCATCAAAGTGAATTACTTGCTGAATGATCATTATAAAATAAATTTCAACATTTATATTAAATATTCTAAAGAGTTTGATAAGTAGATGGAACTCTGATGAATAAATGGAAAATTCAAGAATTAAGTTAGCTTCTATGCCATTAACCAGGGGTTGTACTTTAATAAGATCATATATAAATAAGAAAAAGCAAAACAGCAAGCTGACCTATTAATTCACCCCCAAAACATATGGCCAAAATCAGCTAGGCACTTATGGTAAGAGGAGAAAACATTTGCTTTTTGGATTCAAAGACTCACAAGTTGATTTTAGTACTGTAGTAGAACTATTTTGGGCTCTTGTTTGCAGATATCTGCAAAGTGTATGTATATATGTATGGATTGATTGATTGATTGATTGATTACAAAGTGGTTTTATCTCCCCATCTGTATCATTAAGAAGGGTTAAGAGAAAAATTAACCTCTGTTGCCATGTAGATGAGGCCTTTTCATCAGCAGTCATTTCATTCTCGTACATTTTGAGAAACCCCATACAAATATATGGAGATCCTCCAATAATATTTAAAATTACTCTGAGAAATGTTAAGTCTGTTTCAACCCTACTATGCACCAAAATGACTAAGTTGACTATGGTGCTCTATCTTCCTCTTCTTGGAAATAAGAAGCCCAATGGACTAGTTCAAAATTCATACAGCATGTACATAAAATTTAATGTAACAAAGATTGACCATATTACCCAAAAAAAGAGAAGATGGTTGTTGTTAGTGGTGTGTTGTGAGAGACTGATAACTTTGGAAGGCTATTTATTTTTTCTATAGCATTTTCCTCACTAATATTTCAAAACTTTGGAGACTCACTTTTATCTTCCATTAAAATTGTACCTTAGAAAGTTATGGCACAGAAAATTGCCCTTTGAGTAACACAAAATCTAAGATAAATGTGGTTCAAGCCACACAGAAAAAGCAGATGTGCTAAAAAATAGACTTTCTGGTCATAAAATATGGATTTGTAAATGTTGGATATGTCCAAAAGGAACAAGTTGCACAATTCAAATTTGTTCCCTCACCACCAACCCCCTCACAAAAACACAAAACAACTCAAATTCATTCCCTATGATATATTTTGATTGGAAAATATTGTTGAGTGAAGTGGTGAGGGTTTCTTTACCTAAAACTATAATGTCAAGATACTGCATATTTATTTAAGTGTTTTTACATAAATTACACAAAGAAGAGTACTCATAACCCAGAAGGAGGCATTGTTTTTTGTGGACTATCATAGTGCAGTTACAACAGAGCAGTCTCTGTGTGATGAAATTCTGTAGGACACTTAACTGACTGAGCCATCCAGGCACCCTTCTTTAATTATTTTGTTATTTTTTTAAATTTGGTTTTTTTCTTCTTTTTGACTTGTAGAATGATTTTTTGTTTTTTAAAAATTATTATTTGTATATTTAAAGGATATTTTGTGTCCTTTGTCAGGGATGATAAATGAGCAATGTGTACTTGAAGATAACATATTTAGTGGATTAGATGTAGGTCAAGGTAATAATAAGAATTATAGCAGAAATCAATAAAATTAAAAATAGGAAATCAATGAAAATAAAATCAGTTCTTTGAAAACAATAATCAAACTAATAAATCAATATCTAGGTTAACTAAGAAAAAAAGAAGAAATATATTACTAATATAAGAAATGAAAGAGGACATCACTGTAATCCTAAGAACATGAAAATGATAATAAAAGAATATCTGAACAACTCTATGCCTGCAAATCTACTAATTAAGATGAAGTGGATAAATTCCTTGAAAGAGTGATTTTCCCAACCTCAAACTAGAATAAATAACAATCTGAAGATATCTATATCTATTAAAGAAGTTAAATCAATAATTAATAAACTTCCAAAACAGAAATTGCCAGGTCCAGATGGGTTCACTGGTGAATTCTAAGAAACCTTCAAGGAAGAAATTCTACCAGTACTCTACAGTCTCTTTTAGAGGTTAGAAGTGGAGGAAATACTTCCTAACTCCCTCTATGAGGCCAGCAGTACCCTAATACCAAAACCAGAAAGACATTATAAGAAAACTACAGACCAATATTTTTCATAAACATGAATGCAAAAACTCTCAGCAAGGTAATGGTAAATTGAACAATAAATTGAATAATAAATTAAATAAATTGAATCAAACAAGTTGAATAAAGTAAATAAAGAATTACACATCATGACCAAATGGGATTTATACCAGGTATGGAAGGCTGATTTAACATGTGAAAATCAATTAATTTTATTAATCACAACATATTATAAAAGAAAAATTGCATAATCATATTGATAGATGCAGAAAAAAAATGGACAAAATCTAACATCCATTCATGATTAAAAAAAAAAAAAAAACTCTCAGTGAACTAGGAATAAGGAGGAACTTTCTTTAGAATAGAGGTTAAAAACAACAAAAACCCTACAACAAACATCATACTTAGAAGTAGGAAACTCAAAAAAAAAAAAAAAAGAGAGAGAGAGAAATGAAAAACTGAAAGCTTTCCCACTATGATCAAGTATAAAGCAAGGATGGCCTTTCTCACCATCCTTGTCAACATTGAGCTAGTAGTCCTTTCCACTACATCAAGTCAGAAAAAAAGAACAAATATGAAGACATAAAACTGTCTTTGTTTGCATATGACATAATCATCTATGTAGAAAATCTGAAAGAATCAACTAAAAAACTCCTGAAACCAGTAAGTGATTATAGCAAGATTGTATGATACAGGTTAATATACAAAAGTTAATTGTTTTCCTATATACCAACAATAAAAAAGCAGACTTAAACTTAAAAATGCAATGCTATTTACATTAGCACCGCCAAAAATAAAATAGTAAAGTATAAACCTAATAAATATGTATGATATCTGTATGAAGAAAATTACAAAATTAAATAAAATCAAAGACTAAATAAATGGAGAAATATTCTAGGTACATAGATAGGAAAGACTCATATTGTCAAGATGTCTTCCCAAAATGATCTGTAGAATTGATCCCAATCTCAGCAATTCATTTTATTAAAAGGTTGAATGTCTTTTTTTTTAAGATTTTATTTATTTATTTGGCAGACAGAGATCACAAGTAGGCAGAGAGGCAGGCCGAGAGAGAAGAGGGGGGAAGGCTCCCTGCTGAGCAGAGAGCCCAGGACCCTGGGATCATGACCCTAACCGACTGAGCTACCCAAGCACCCTCAGCAATTTATTTTTTTTAAGATTTTATTTATTTATTTGACACAGAGAGGGAGACTTCGAGAGAGGGAATATAGGCAGGAGGCAGAGAGGGAATACAAGCAGGGGGAGTGAGAGAGGTAGAAGTAGGTTTCCTGCTGAGCAGGGAACCCAATGTGGGACTCCATCCTAGGAACCTGAGATTATGACCTGAGCCAAAGGCAGATGCTTAACAACTGAGCCACCCAGGCACCCCTCAGCAGTTAACTTTATATGGAGAGATAAAAGATGCAAAATAGACAAATATTTAAAAAAGAAGAACAAAGTTGGAGGACTAACTCTACCAACTTCAAGACTTACTATAAAGCTACAGTAATCGAGGCAGTGTGGTGAAAGAATAGACAAGTAGATCAATGGAACAGAATAGAGAACCCAGAAATAGACCCCTACAAGTATAGTCAACTGATTTTTGAAAGAAGCAAAGGCAATATGATGGAGCAAAGGCAAAAAATGGTGCTGAAATGACATAAACATACAAAAAATGAATCTAAACACAGATTTATGTCCTTCATAAAAATAACTTCATAAAATATAACTCAAAATGGATCATAGCTCTAAATGTAAAATACAAGAGTATACAACTCTTATAAGATAACTTTGGAGAAAACTTAGATGACCTTGTGTGTGGTGATGCCTTTTTGGATACAACACTAAAGACATGATCCATGAAAGAAATAATTGATGTTTGACTTCATAAAATTAAAATTTTTTGCTCTGTGAAAGACCATGTCAAGAGAACTGAAAGATAAGTCACAGACTGAGAGAAATATTTGCAAAAGACACGGCTTTAAAGAACTCTTATCTATATATCAAAAAAAAGTCTTAAAACTCAACAAGTACACTGGGTGTTATATGTAAGTGATGGATCACTAAATACTACTTATGACACTAATATTACACTATATCATAACTAAATGGAATTTAAATAAAAATTGAAACAAATAAAAAAATCCTCAACAATAAAGAAATGATTGAATTAAAAAATGGATCCAAGACTTTAAAAAAAACTCGCCAAAGAATATATGTAGATAGAAAATAAGCATATAAAAAGATGTTTCACATCATATGTCATGAGGAAAATGTAAATTAAAACAATGAATTACCACCACACACTTGCTAGAATGGCCAAAATCAGGGCATATATACTTATATGCATTTGTCAAAGCCCATTAAAATTGGTATATGTTATTATATACAAAATTTATCTCATCAAAAAATATATAAACAATATTGAATTCTAATTTTAATGAAATATGGAATAACATATTTAGAAGTAAAGTATATTGATAGATACAGCTTACTTGAAATGAAAATGAATAAAATAGAATGAAGAGATTGTTACATTTATAGATAAGTAAAGATAGTGTAACAGGTCATAACTGGTACAGTTAATAACTAAGAACATTTGTCAGCAATGACTCTAAAACTATTTCTTCATATCACCATTATATTCAAATTTATTATATTCTAAAAGAATTATATTGTCACTGAAACCAGTGCATTCATCAACTTGCAAGAAGAAATACTTTGCTAGTTTTGTTTCTTCGGTGAGATAACCTTCCATATAACTATCAAGCATGCACTGAGTATTTCCAATCCTGGTATTATTGCTAAAAGTGATACTTGAATTACCTTGTTCGCCATTGATTCACTAATTATTTTCAAATAAATGTCTTCAATGAAATCTTCCAGTATAGTTTCAAAATTGTACATGGTTCTTTAGTCTTAGCAAACCAAAATGCCATTTAAAGGAAGTCAAAACAAAGTACACTAATGTTTAAATGTGAAATATCAAGCATATACTTTTGTAATCATCTTAATGATTGAACACTAAATATAATGATAACATTTTTAATAATCTCAATACTGCCCATGCAAGGAAAGACTGCAAACTGTCTTTAAATACCAGAAATATTTGAAGGAAAAATGACAATAATAAGCTTGGAAAAACAGAGTGTTTATAGATTATTTTCACATTTTCTATAATTAAAAAATTATGAATGAAGTAGGTTATAATATATATTACATATCTATGATTTTATTAGAAAATATATTGTTAATTTGACTGACAGTATTTTTTGACACTTGTCTTCCATCAAAAGAATATCAATATATGAGCTGGAATCCAGTTTTTAATCAAAAGTTAATTCACGGGGTGCCTAGGTGGCTCAGTGGGTTAAAGCCTCTGCCTCTGTCACTCTCCTCAGCAGGAAGCACGCTTCTCCCTCTCCCACTTCCCCTGCTTGTGTTCCCTCTCTTGCTGTGTCTCTCTATGTCAAATAAATAAAAATCTTTAAAAAAAACAAACAAAAAAAACCCTCTTCACCAAGTGAAGGGCCAACGATGGAATGGAATATTACTCAGCCATAAAAAAGAATGAAATCTGCCCATTTGCCAGCATATGGATGGACCTAGGTGGTATTATGCTAAGTGAAATAAATCAGACAGAGACAAATACCATATGATTTCACCTATATGTGGAATCTAAACAAACAAAACAAATGAACAAACAAACAAACAAACAGAAATAGATTCATAGATACAGAGAAAGAGCTAATGGTTACCAGAAGAGAGAGGGGTGGGAGGATAAACAAAATAGATGAAAGGTATTAAGAAGTGTAATCTTCCAGTTATAAAATAAATAAGACAAAGGAATGTAAGATAGGGAATGTAACATAGGAAATATTGTCAATAATATTATAACAACTTTGTATGGTGGCATGGTAATTAGATTTATTGTCATTACCATTTCATAATGTATAAATTCAAATCACTATATTGTACACCTACAACTAAACAATAGTTTTAATATATTATAATAATAAAATATCAGTTATTCCTCAAATTAAAAAATTGACAAGCTTGACTCAATATTAGATTTAGAAAACTTTTTTAAGTCCATGTTTTATTTTTTTTAAATCATAGAATTTAACTAACAATGAAACAAAAAATTAATGCTGAATAAAAACCTACTCACTGTCCATTTTGTATAGCTTTCTTTGGTCTTATTAATTTTTTTCTATAAACTGAAGTTTCAGTTTTCTCTGTATTTTGACACCAAAACACTACTCTGCTTTTCATAACCAATGATGACTGAATGGATTTCAGTACCTACACTGTATGTTTTAAAACATATACCCCTCTCTGCCTACTTGTGATCTCTGTCTGTCAAATAAATAAATAAAATCTTTTAAAAAAATCAAATCAAATCAAATACAAAACTTCTGCTCTGCAAAAGTCACTGTTAAGAGAATAAAAAGTGTCACAAACTAGAAGAACTATTTGCAAAATACATATCTAATTAAGGATTTGTATCCAAAATATACAAAGAACTCTGAAAACTCAATAATAATGTAAAAAGTTAACAAGAGATTTGAACAATCACCTCACCAAAGAAAGTACATATGTGGTAAATATGCATAGGAAATATGCTCAACATTACACATCTAGGGCTAATATCTAAAAATACTAAATACTAGCAAAGATGTGGAGTAATAAGAACTCTCACTCTGCTGGTGGAATGCAAAATGTAACAGACACTTTGGAAGATGTTAGCCAGTTTTTTATACACCCAAACATAGTCTTTTTATATCACCCAGCAGTCATGCTCCTAGGTGTTTACCCAAATGATCTGAAAACTATGTTCACACAAAATGGGTAGGCGATTGTTCATACTACATTAATGATATAAAATTTTATGTTATAGGCTTGAGACAGAATTCCTTTATATCTAGGAAAACTTGTTTTTTGCTATTAAGGCCTTCAATTGATTGAATGAGGCCCACACATATTATGGAGGATAATTTGTTTTACTCTAAGTCAAAAGATTGTACATATTAATCACATCCACAGACTATGTTCATAGTAACATCTAGACTAATGTTTGACCAAAGAACTGGTGTCATAGACTAAAAATTGTCACATAAAGTTAACTACCACAACCAGTGAGGAATGTACAGAAACTCCCTGTAATATCTGGAATTTTTCTAAGTCTAAATTGTTCCAAAATGTAAGTTTCTTTTTAAAGAATAAACATAACATGTATTTCCATATAATAAAAACAACATTAAAATAGCTTAATAATGATTATCTGAATAATAGAAATTAACACATGAAAATAATTGCTTTGGGTATTTTTTGAGGTAATTTAATTCATTTCTTAAACATCTCTCTCTGATACCAAATTATACAGCTTTTTTTGTTGTTAAAAGAATGTACTTTAAAAAATACACTCTTGCATTTTTAATCTTTTCACAAAAGTACTTACAATTCTTTAAAGGTATATCTAATAATTAATTAATTTGAAATTGTGGGCATTGTCAGTTGATGCTTAACCATATTACATTAACCATATTATCCTTTTCTTAAGATTTCATTTATTCATTTGAGAGAGAGAGAAACAGAGAGAGCACAAGCAGGCGCAAAGGGAGAGAGAAAAGCAGACTTCTCGCTGAGCCAGGAGCCTGACGTGGGGCTTGATCCCTGGACCCTGGGATCATGACCTGAGCCACAAAGGCTGATGCTTAACCATCCAAGCCACCCAGGATCCCCACAATATTATGTTCTAACTCTAAAGTATACTATTACATCCAAACTTTTTAAGTTCCTTTTACTTCCATTTCTGAGGTAGAAATATTCATGGGGAATATGATACAAAGTTTCTGTTTCCATGGCTTTAATTTCATTACCAAAGATTGTTGCCATATTTTCTCCTTCACTTCTGATTGTCTTTCACTTTAGTTCCCTACCCTTTAACACCCACCCCAAAACTCAAGGAATAAAAGGAGATTAAATTCAGCAGAAAATGTTGTTACTTTATTTTTCTAACCCTCAAACTATACTTAAAAAATCGATTACTCATGGGACGCCCGGGTGGCTCAGTTGGTTAAGCGGCTGCCTTCGGCTCAGGTCATGATCCCAGTATCCTGGGATCGAGTCCCACATCGGGCTCCTTGCTCGGCAGGGAGCCTGCTTCTCCCTCTGCCTCTGCCTGCCACTCTGTCTGCCTGTGCTCACTCTCTCTCTCTCTCTCTGACAAATAAATAATTAAAAAAAATCGATTACTCATGTCATATCCTTGTTTCCTCTCCTCACCTCCAATGGACTCGAACCAGATCAAGTACAGAAAGGGAAGCTAACTGAATGGCCCATGTTTGGACACTACTAAATTGCTATCTCATATACTAAGAATGGTGGGCAGAGATTTGTTTTTCCACTTTACAATTAATATTTTCTAAGGACTTTGGTTAAAAATTATAAAAAGATGAGTGAAATGTCATCTCCGAATTAGAATAGAATTCTAGCAGTACTCCTTTTCTTTTTTTTTAGATTTTTATTTTATTTATTTGACAGAGAGAGACACAGAAAGAGAGAGAACACAAGCAAGGGGAGTGGGAAAGAGGGAAGCAGGCTTCCTGCTGAGCAGGGGGCCCAAAATTCAGGACTCCATCCCAGGACCCTGGGATCATGACCTGAGCCAAAGGCAGATGCTTAACTATAGAACCACTCAGGAGCCCCAACAGTAGTCCTTTTCAGACAATTTTTTTTTTAAAATTTCAAATGAAACAATAAAATCTCCACATAGACTAAGTTGATTATATTTTAGTCTTCATCTATTGTTCTGCATTGAGCAGCCCAATCTTTACACACATTGTATTGCTTTAAATAAAATAAAGATTTAAAATCATTATAATGTTAATTTCATAATTAATTGTGACATTGAAATATTCATAATAGTCATATAAATCAATTTGTTATGTAATTTTTTTCAGAGATTTAAACAGATTTTTTCCAGCATTTTCAATCTCTAAAATTGAAATTAATAGAATGAGTCTTAGAATAATTACCAGATACTTCAGAACATACAAAGTGCAATCACATTTTATGTTTTAAGAGCAAGTGCAACGTGAAGAGACAACTGAAACCAGAAGATGGGAGAAACTTTAGTAAATGAATATAAAGGTTGCAGTTTGCATTTACTACTTTGTTATGTGCTACTAATTACTGGAAACTTCATTAAATACATAAAACGTGAAAGATATCACTAGATACTGAAATTAATTTATTCTAGAATAAAAATGTATTTTTAAATCCTATGGCTAATTTTAATAAAGAAAAGCCATTTATATTCACCCCTTTAGGGAAAATGACAGGAAAGCAACTACAGAGGAATATACTATGGAAATTTATGCAAATCTATTGAATATGTGAAGAGCATGCCATTAATCTTAGGCAATGAAAAGACAGGTAAAAGCTAAAATTCTCAATGATTTGTGCATTGGGAATTGTACACCTTCCTGATTACATTAATTGAGGACTAGATGAGGTAGCAATTGTGCAGATGTCACTATGAATGCTGCACAGATATGCATAGCTGTCAGCAGCAGGTATACCACTGTTGTGTTTAATTTCTATATTATAGGAATGTGACAGTTTCAGTAATGAGGTACTAGTGTGAGTTGGGCAAACAATAAAATCTACTCTTGTCCTAAAAAAATTAAATAGGTTCTAAAACACCTGGATGAAGCCCATAAGAAACAATTCTACATCTGCAACATGGGATTATAGTAAGAATTTTCTAGATTAGAAGAGCAAGGGATTAAATCTCATATTTAAAAAATAATTTTATGCTAAAGTAGGTGGCTGGTATTTTAAAGTCATATCACAATTATACTTGAGATAATTCATTATACTGATAAGAAAAATTGTTAATATGTTAGCTTGGAACATTTATAACAATAGAGTATTTTGTAAGAAACTTTAATTTAAAAACTAGTAGTATGGATCATCTCCTTTCAAGGGCTTGAAATCATTCAATGACAAAAATTTCTTTTGAGCTCCTGTTATTCCCTGCTTTCTCTTAAAAGGTCAGTAGGAGAAAAGTTATTTTTTTAAGTTACAATTTGGATACTTTTTTAAACTTTAGATTGGATATAATTCATGAGTAGCTTAAATACTGATTTTCAATGGTCATAACAAAATGGACACTGAAATGTCAGCATTTTGTTACCATGAAATATAATTGGATGACAGAAAATTTGGCAACACAGTTGTGAAACTGATTCTGATATAAAATTTGTATTATTTGAACTTGTGCCTTTTATCAAATCTTAAGGATAATATGAAAACTCTAATAAAAACGAATATTAAGTAATTTACTTTCTTGCAAGAAAAATATAGCATTTTTATTTACTTAATAAATATATACTTCAAAATATTTTTTCAAAGATAACAGGATATTTCTATCGATCAATTTGTATCATCTTTTCCAACTTATTATTGTCCAGGCTGTTGTACATCTGTAAGATATTTGTTGCGGAGGGAGGGATGGCTAGTGATGTCATCAGTGGCTATGGATGAGAAGGAAATTCCCTGACAATATTCCCCACAAACCTCAAGTTTACTATTTGTTGTTCAAATCAGTTAATTATTTCATAAACTACTGGTGTTAAGAAAGGACATATATCCAACAGAATTCACAGTTCTGTATGAGTCCACTATGGGATTTGTGACCAGAATAATGGCAGAATGGATAGAGTACTTTGAAGGTCTTATAAAATTTTTCCATATCATGAGAATAAATGCTTATTCTCTACTCTTTAAATTTTAAAAGAGTGAAACAAAAGTATTACACATCAATTATTTTGTCTGATTCAGTCAGTCATGCTATTTGAATGTGATAGATAGATGATTATATTAGAAGGATAGATAGATGATAGGTTAGATGGGTAAATAGGCTTTCAATCAGTAAGTATATTTTATAAGAATAAGTGCATTTATGTAAAAGTTTATAGCAGGATAATAATGAAAATCAAATACACTTATTCATAATGTTTTTAGGCAATAATGATATTTTAGATTTTTTACATTATTATGCATGTATATGGTTAACTTATATATTTTAAATGTAAGATATCTTACAGATCTTAAAAAGATATCTAAAAAGATTTAGATTTTTAATACTTATGGAAATTGGGTATTGGAGCACAGTGTGTTATTTGTCTTAATTTAGTGTGTTTTGAAGGAGAAAAAGTTGCAATACAGTTTTTTCCTAATTCAGACACTTGACAAACTTCTTTAGGAAAAATTTAAATGTTTAAGTGTTCTTAAAAGATAGTATTTAAAGCCATGAGCTCAAAATAATTAAAAATTGTGAATTCATAAAGGCACAAAACAAAATGATGAGTCATGGAGTGGTCCTAAATCAAGGTTCTCCTGTTTCCCTTTTTGTCTTTTTTTTTTATTGTTTTGCTTTGTTTTATGGAAACTCCAATATTGTCTAAAAAAGGGTGATAAATCAGAGTTAAGTATCCAAAAATACAGGGTTGAGAGGAAGTCCTTTCAATGAAAAAGGAATATCCGGTGGCTTATAAAATCTGAACTAAGTATTCCAGCATTTTTCTATAAAGTTGAAAGCAAAAAATTAAAAGGAAATAAAACTCTCTTAATGTCAGGATCACATATATAGGCTGTCAGGAGATCTTACAAACTGAAATTTATTATTTTGTTAAATTAACACAGCTCAGATTCTTGTCATTCTAGCTTGCACATTCAGAAAAGTCTGGCATTGTAAGACCAGTCAGATAGACTCACATAACTAAAATTCATGAGATTGCTTAATTAACAGACATGTTAATTTATTCATTTTCTATTATAAATATAACAAATCTATCAGAATATTCTTCTCATTATAGTCATTGCAATCTCTTCCTGTACCTAGATTAGATGAGAAGCCAATTCCTGTTCCTAAAACTTTATGTGGGCATGGCATAAAAATAAAGCAAGCTAAGTAGATCAATGTATGTTTGACAGTATACACACAAATATACTTTGGTTTAGAATAATGGACCTGCAGAATTTGAAGACAGTTTGTCAAGACCTCATTTTCCCTGGTCAGGGCTTGGGTGAATACTGTTAAAGTTTCTGTGGGTGAGAATAGTTTTGAAGTTATCTTTTATATCTGACTGGAACACTGTTTCTACAGTAATGTAAATGTATTCAATCAGGCTATCATCAAATCCAGTAAGCTGTGCCTTTATGGTGGCTTTCCTGGTCTCCTTACTCACAACCTTTGGAAAGGTCACATTGGAACATTCAAGTACTGACAATACTCATATTTCCTATTTGAAAAAGTATCCATAAATTTTCCTTAAGCTAGAAGTCCAATTTTCCTTAATCTAATTGTATGAAAGCAAAGGTAATAGGCATATTGGAACATTTAATACAGATTTTCTCCATCAAATATAAATCTCCCGGCTGAAAAATTCTTGATAACTATTTATAAAATTGAATGTTAATTAAGTCTTTACTTGATTCCATTATCTTGGAGGTAGAAAAACTGGAATTTAATAAGACAGTTTTATCTATCTGCAGTCCATCACTACTACTTACCTTTTGTCTAGTATCCTCCACTATATGTTCATAAGAAATGTGTATCATCCCAGGATCCTTTGTTAAAATAATATTGGATTTAAACTAACATAATCCACAAACTATACATACAGTATACATATATTCAAAGGATTCTGATATTTACCTCAGCAAATAATTCAAGGCAATTTAATTTACACTCCTGAAGAATAGTTCCACTATTCTCTAGTGGTTATTTTCTGTTTCTGGATCTTTTTAAAATCCCCAATGCCTCACAACAGGGGTCTCTTCTTTCTCACTCACTTTTTTCTCTGTCATTTATCACCATAAAATTAGAACCACCAACAGGCAAAGATTCTATTCCCTGAAATCCCTTTCTCCAATCTGCTTATTTTTGTGATGTAAAGTTAAAAAGGGGGCAGCTGGTTCTCAAGAGTTACTGAAAATTATAAATATTTAAAACTACTCTGTCAAATTGGTTGGCATAATTAGAGTAATCCCCCCACCAATCATTTTTTAGTTGTTCTCCAGAACTGAAAATTCTAACAGGTAAATATTTACTTCTGGGGAAAAAGAATGTGTGTTTCTATATCCAAATAGTTCTATAAAAATATCATAAAATAAATTTTATTTGCAAGGAAAACTTTTGACTTAGAAGACACATCTCAAAGTAGATATGACTATGCAGTAAAAGCACTCGATTTTGGATATTGCTTCCCAAAATTATACAAAGATTATTGAAAAATTAGAATAAGTTCTGGTATACTAAACTTTACATCTATGATACTAAATGATTTTATAGTCTTTTGTCATGAGAGTTATAAAAACAGTAGTTCTAATTTGATGTTAAAAGTAAAACTGCTAATTTAACATTTTAGACAATAAACCTGGACTAATGCTATGTTTTAAAGTTTTGTATTTTAATGAAGTCCTACTTAACAGTATTTTTCTTTCATGGATCATGCTTTCGTTGTATCTAAAGAAATCATCACCATCATTAGGAAACTGCAAATTAAAACAACAATGAGATACCATTACATATTAATTGATTATGGGAATCCAAAATGATGCAGTCACTTTGGAAGACAGTTTGGCAGTTTCTTACAAAATTAACCATTTTCTTACTGTTGACCCAGCAATTACACTCTTTGATATTTACCCAGATAAGCAGAAAACTTTTGTTTAGTCAAAAACCTGCACACAGTGTTGGTGGCATATTTGTGAGCATAGCTACCTTCCAAAAACCTGCTCACAAACGTTTTTATCAGAATCATTTATAATTGCAAAAATGTGGAAAAAGCCCATGGTCGCCATCTTGTAAGTAAGCATATACATAAACTAGTAGTACATCCATAAAATAGAGTGTTACTCAGTGCTAACATGAAATGAGCTGACAAGTCAGGAAAAGCAGGGAGGGACCTTAAATGCGTACTACTAAGTGAAAGAAGTCAGCTCTATAGTATTATATATAGTCCAACTCTATAGTATTCTGGAAAAAGCAAAACTATAGGCACAACAAAAAGATCAATGGTTCTAAGGGGTTAGAGTGAAGGAGAGGTGTATAGACAGAGTACAGAGGATTTTTAGGGCAATGAAACATGCTATTTGCACATTTGTCTAAGTACATAGAATGTACAACACACCAAGACTGAACATTAATGGAAACTAAAGACTTTGATAATGATTTGTCAAAGCAGGTTCACCGATTGTGATAAGTGTACCAGTCTGAAACAAGAAGTTGATAGTGGTGGAGACATGTATGGGACCAGGGAGTTTATGGAAACTCTCTGTACTTTATACCCACTTTACTGTGAAATTAAAATTGTTCCAAAAGTAAAGTCTATTTTGGCAAAAAATGTCATCACCAAAACAAGGTCACCTAGATTTTCTCCTATGTTATCTTCTATGAATTTTATAATTTTGTATTTTCCATTTAGCTATGCTATAATAGGTATATTAAAATGGATTTAATTTTATAAAAGATGTAAATTCTGTGTCTAGATTTTTTTAATACATGTGGCTATCCAGTTATCCTATTACCATTTGTTCAGAAGAATACCTTTTCTTGATAGAAATGCCTTTACTCCTCTGTCGAAGTCAGTCAGTCGACTATATTGTGTGGGTCTATTATAGCAAGTCTCAAAGTTCAGTAGGGTCAGTTCTAAAGCTTGCAGTGATTTGCTTCTCTATTTTTTGCCAATACCTGACTGTCTTGATTATTATAGCAAGTCTCAAAGCTCAGTAGGGTCAGTTCTAAAGCTTTGTTTGTTTGTTTTCAGTTTTGTTTTGGCTATTCTGAGTCTTTTAACTTTCCACGTAATCAGTTATTCAATAGCCAGAAAGTAACTTGCTGGGATTTTTATTGGGATTGTACTGAATCTATATAACAATTTGGGAAGAACTGGCATCTTTGCTTGTTGAGTAACTATTCACTATCCACCAAAAAGGAATATCCCTCCATTGATTTAGCTCTTCCTAGATTTCTTTGATCAGAGGTTTCTAGTTTTCTTCATACAGTTTTAGTATATACCTTGTTGGATTTATACCCAAGTATTTCACTGGGGGGTTTTAATATATATGGTATTAATTTAAAATTCCAGTTATTCATTGCTGGTACATAAGAAAGCAATGAACTTTTGTATGCTAACCTTGTGTCCTGCAGTCTTGCTCAACTCACTGATTAGCTCCAAAAATTATTTTGATTCTTTGAAATTTTCTACATAAGCATGCTGTCTGCAAATATAGCTTTATTTCTTCTTTCTTAATCAGTATATCTTTTATTAATTCTTTTAATTACATCACCTAAGCTTCTGATATGATGTTCAATAGGAGTTGTGAAAGGGACGTACTGGCCTTGTTCCCATTTTTAGGGGAAAGCTTTAAGTTTCTCTCCATTAAGTATGATGGTAGGTGTAGGTTTTTCATAGATGTTCTGTGTCAAGTTGTGGATGTTCCATTTCTAACTTGTTTAGTTATTCTTATTATTATTATGAATGGGTATTGGGTTTTATACAATGATTTCTTTGTAGCTAATGATATGATTATATGACTTCTCTCCATTACCCTGTTCCTTTAATGAATTATATTTATTGATTTTTGAATATTGATTCAGGCTTATGTACCTAGAATAAATTTCACTTGAATGTGGTATATAATTATTTTTATGCAGTGCTGGATTCGCCTTGTTAATATTTTATTGAGGATTTTTGCAGTTATATTCATGAAAGATATTGGTCTGTACTTTTTCCTTCTTGTAATATGTTTACTTCTTTTGGTATTAGATACCATGGAATGAGATAAGTACTTTTTTCTCTGCTTTTATTTTCTGAAAGTGATTATAGGGAATTGGTATCATTTCTTCCTTAAATATTAATAAATTTATCAGTGGATCCATCTGGGTCTGATGCTTTCTGTTTTGGAAAATTGTTGATTATTTATTTAATTTTAAAATAGATATAGTTTTATTCTGATTATCTGTTTTCATTTGTGTGAGCTTTGCTAGATTATGTCTTTTAAGGAATTGGCCTATTTCATCTAAAATATCAATTTTGTGAGTATAGAGTTCTTATAATATTCCTTTATAACCCTTTTGATGTCCTAAAGATCACTAGTGATGATCCCTCTTTTATTTCTGATATTAGTAATTTGTGCCTTCTCCCAGCTTTTGATTTTGTTGTCTTTTCTCTGTGGTTGTCCCATTTTCATTTTCATTTGTTTCTGTTCAATTTTATATCATTAATTTTCTTCTGCTTGACTGGATTTTTCTTTTCATTTTTTTCTCTATTTGGCAAACCTAGAAGCTTCGATTTTTTCAAAGTTTTGATACCTTTGTCTCTAATATATGAATCCAGTGGTGAAAAATTCCCTGTAAGTACTTCTTACTTACACAAATTTTATAAGTAGTATTTTTGTTTAATTTTTTCAAAGCATTTATTAATTTCTCATGAGATTCTTGTTTGACTCATGTGTTATTTAGTAGTGTGTTGTTTAATCTCCAAGTACCTTATGATTTCTTAGCTACTTCTTTGTTATTTGACTCCTTGACATATACGTGAAATAAGAAAAGAATATTCAGTACTTGATGAAGTCCCGAAAGTTCATTTTCACTTTTGTTTCCTTTGCCGTGGGGACATGTCTTGAAAGAAGTTGCTGTGGTCAATGTCAAAGATGTTACTGCCTATGTTCTCTAGGATTTTGATAGGTTCCTTCCCCACATTGAGGTCTTTTATCCATTTCGAGTTTATCTTTGTGTATGGTCTAAGAGAATGGTCAAGTTTCATCCTTCTATACATAGCTGTCCAATTTTCCCAGCACCATTTATTGAAGAGACTGTCTTTTTTCCACTGTGTATTTTTTCCTGCTTTGCCGAAGATTATTTGACCATAGAGTTGAGGGTCCATATCTGGGCTCTCTACTCTGTTCTACTGGTCTATGTGTCTATTTTTGTGTCAGTACCATGGTGTCTTGGTGATCACAGCTTTGTAGTGAAGCTTGAAATCAGGCAACATGATGCCCCCAGTTTTATTTTTCTTTTTCAACATTTCCTTAGCAATTTGGGGTCTCTTCTGGTTCCATATAAATTTTAGGATTATTTGTTCCAGCTCTTTGAAAAATGCCGGTGGAATTTTGATCAGGATGGCATTGAAAGTATAGATTGCTCTAGGCAGTATAGACATTTAGCAATATTTATTCTTTCGATCCAGGAGCACGGAATGGTCTTCCATCTTTTTGTGTCTTCTTCAATTTCTTTCATGAGTGTTCTGTAGTTCCTCGAGTACAGATCCTCTACCTCTTTGGTAAAAGAGGATCTTTTGGTAAAAGATCTTTTACCTCTTAGGTTTATTCCCAGGTATCTTATGGTTCTTGGTGCTATAGTAAATGGAATTGATTCTCTAATTTCCCTTTCTATATTTTCAGTGTTAGTGTATAAGAAAGCAACTGATTTCTGTACATTGATTTTGTATCCTGCTACATTACTGAATTGCTGTATGAGTTCTAGTAGTTTGGGGGTGGAGTCTTTTGGGTTTTCCATATAAGGTATCATGTCATCTTTGAAGAGAGTTTAACTACTTCTTTGCCAATTTGAATACCTTTTATTTCTTTTTGTTGTCTGATTGCTGTTGCTAGGACTTCTAGTACTATACTGAACAACAGTGGAGAGAGTGGACATCCTTTTCATGTTCCTGATCTCAACGGGAAGGCTGTCAGCTTTTCCCCATTGAGGATGATATTTGCTGTGGGCTTTTCATGGATGGATTTTATGAAGTTGAGGAATGTTCCCTCTATCCCTATACTTTGAAGGGTTTTAATCAGGAATGGATGCTGTATCTTGTCAAATCCTTTTTCTGCATCAATTGAAAGGACCATGTGGTTCTTCTCTCTTCTCTTACTGATTTGTTCTATCACATTGATTGATTTGCTAATGTTGAACCACCCTTGCATCCCATGGGTAAATCTCACCTGGTCATGGTGGATAGCCTTTTTAATGTACTGTTGGGTCCAATTAGCTAGGATCTTGTTGAGAATCTTGGCATCCATATTCATCAGGGATATTGGTCTGAAATTCTCCTTTTTGGTGGGATCTTTGCCTGATTTGGGAATCAAGGTAATGATGGGTTCATAAAAATAGTCTGAAAGTTTTCCTTCTGTTTCTATTTTTTGAAACAGCTTCAGGAGAATAAGCATTATTTCTTCTTTAAATGTCTGATAGAATAGGGAATCTTTCAGGTCCTGGGCTCTTGTTTTTTGGGAGGTTTCTGATCACTGCTTCATCAAGATAAAAAGTTTCTGTACAGCAAAGGAAACAGTCAACAAAACAAAGAAGCAACCCACGGAATGGGAGAAAATATTTGCAAATGACACTACAGACAAAGGGCTGATATCCAAGATCTATAAAGAACTCCTCAAACTCAACACACACAAAACAGATAATCTCATCAAAAAAATGGGCAGAAGACATGAACAGACACTTCTCCAAAGAAGACATACAAATGGCTTACAGACACATGAAAAAATGTTCATCATCATTAGCCATCAGGGAGATTCAAATCAAAACCACATTAAGATATCATCTTATACCAGTTAGAATGGCCAAAACCAACAAGACAGTAAACAACAAGTGTTGGAGAGGATGTGGAGAAAGGGGAACCCTCTTACACTATTATTGGTGGGAATGCAAGTTGGTGCAGCCACTTTGGAAAAACAGTGTAGAGATTCCTTAAGAAATTAAGGAATTGCAAATTCCAGTGCAATTGCACTACTGGGTATTTTTCCCAAAGATATAGATGTAGTGAAAAGAAGGGCTATCTGTACCCCAATGTTTATAGCAGTAATGGCCACTGTCTCCAAACTGTGAAAAGAACCAAGATGCCCTTCAAGAGACTAATGGATAAAGAATATATGATCCCTGTTTATAATGGAGTATTATGCCTCTATCAAAAAGGATGAATACCCAGCTTTATTTCTCAGAGTAGTAATTCAGAGTAGTAACTATTTTTACTGGGCTTTTTTAGTGATTATACAGGGAGTCATTCTACTCCTAAAGTTAATACTTTTTGCTAAATGAATTCTTTATTAAATGCAACGTTTTATTAATATTATAATCCTGAAAGGACAATCTAATTGTTTTTCAAAAATACTCCAAACAAATTGCTTAACGCCTTAATGAATTATACTGAAACTCTTGTAATATTTAAGATTTCAAGACTTTGATGTGTAATCATTTATATAAATAGCACATATCTTTGGGTATTTTTCAGTATATTAGGTTTTATATATAAAGCATGTAGTTAGTTAGTTATGCCAGAAATCTGGCCTAAAATGGATTTCTAAAACTCTTCATATTGCATGTCATATACGAACCCACATGTTTCTAATTTCAACTCCAATCACTCAATTCCTCAAGAAGAGAACAGCAGCTTATGAAACGTAGTTTCTAATAGTGAAAAGCTAATTAGCAGCAAACAAACAAAAAACACTTTAAAATCATAGTAAATAATAATTAGAGATGGTGCAAAATTATGTCACTCTTTGTATCATTGCTACATTTTAGATACAGATAAGATATTCAAAAGTTTTAAGTTTAATTTATGAATAGACTATTATTTGGCTTAAAATGTTAGAGTAATATGTCAGACAATTTTAAGAACAAAGAATAACCTATTTATTATCATTTAAAAAATAAATAAAGCCAATTTCTAAAAATACCCAGAATTTGAAAAATAGTAATTTTTCACCCAAGAAACAATGTTCAAAATGTAATAGAGAAGAGAGAATAAGAGTAGAATGGTAAATATGAAAAAAAATTTGAAGGTACACAGACTGATCCAAAATTCAATATTAGAGCAAGTTAGATTACCTTTTCTGGAAATCGGATGAGAGCTTGTGAAATGTAATGTGATCAGAAATATAAACACTATCAAAGGTTATGGTAACATATTTATTCATTCAACAAATACAAAGGAGAAAATATTCTGTGCTGTTTGTTTCTCTGACATGGTTACAAAAGAGAAAACATGACAGGCAAGGTCCTGCACTCCTGGGCTACATATTATGGTAGAGGGTAAAAGAACCAACATAAAATATAGCAAATAACTAAGAACAATAATTAGAGGTTGTTACTAAAGAAAACAAAAATAAATCTGATGTCCTAATGTTAAATGAGACAATAAAAGTGAGGACTACTTTAGATTAGAATGATCCAGAAAAAATTTGAGCTTTTTGTTTCAGTTATAAGATAAAAAAAAAAGATGAATGTTGTGAGATGAGAAATGGTATACTGTGTTCAAGGGAATGACAGGACACTCAAGTAACTGGAGTTCAGTGAGAAAGATTCAAAGGAGAGGAGATTTCAGGGTATCACATAGAACTGTACTGACTACTGACTGTCTGCCTAAATTACAAGTACAACATATTCATTTTGATCAGATTTAAAGATATATACGTACCAGTTTGGAATGACTTTTCCACTATTGTTGCTTAATCAAATAATTTGCTTGGTACATCCTGTATTTGATATATCTTGTATTTCAATCTCTAAACAAAAATTTAATAAATATTGTTTATGCTCTCAAACATATTAATTCATGGAATATAAATATCTGTGATATTAATGGATTCTATAAGAAAGATGAATAGGACTTATATGTAATTATCACAGTGCAGTAAATTCTCTTCCTCACCATCTCGTATATCTGTATTCATGCAGGGCCCTCTAAAGATCAAAATCATGAGAAAAGGGAGAAAAACAGGATGAGTCTGTATAATGCATTAGTTTACTCCTCTTCCTAAACTCTCCACCATCAGTGTTGGCTTTCAAGTCAAACTGATGATTGCAAATAAGACTCCTAAGTGATTCTAATACTGGTATATTAGTAGATGCCAAAACCTTTTGTCATTGGTCATCCAAATTTACTTGTTTGGAGTTTTCCAGTGATTGAATTTTAATATTAAGATATAATTCATGTTATATAAGTCCCAGCTCTAGCAGGGGAGCCTTTAATTCAGGCTGCCCTCCATATACAACCAGAGTCTACTCTGAAGAGTAAAAGTCTGAATTTCACTAATGGGAAAGATAGTGATCCATGTGGTTTGTGGTATTGGACTACTGGTCCCCCTTTCAAAATAAAAAGTTGCATCAAGAAAATTGCAACTATTGTAAATCTGAAATTCAGTTTGTCTTACAAATACTGGATGATTGGCATATCTCTAGTTATAAAGCCCACAACAAAATTACTGTAAAATAAATTACCAATTTAGTTAATAAAAATTAGTATTAGTTCATAAAGTTAAGAGGATGATAATGTGAAATGGATGTATCTTTATAAGAGAATAAATATGATTTACAGGTAGAAACACTAAATACATAATACTGATCTAAATATTTAGGCAAAATTGATGAATATTTTACCTAAACTTCCTCATTAAAATGTTTTGTTTTTCTACCATTGTGGTTATTTTCATTGAATCTGATACCTGTAGTACTATGTTTTGATATGGAATCTGCTTTAAATATATGTTCAGTTTCTTTGTTCTAAAATATGTTATATGCCTAGTACTTCCACAGTTGTTCAAAATTCATATTATCTTGGTTTGAATTTATTTTCTTTACATCCACTTACAATTCTATATAATATTTTTAGTTGAAAAGGCAACAATTTTATTATGGCAAAAAGAAAACCAGTATCACTTACCATATATAAAAGCTAAATTGAAAAATATTTAGCAGAAAATACTGTTATCAAGTTCTTAGATATTGCTGCCTGCCAAGGGTTTGAGGTTAAAACCTGTTCTCTCTTTGTTAAAACAAAGAGTTTAAAAAACTTTTGAAGTTTTTCCTTGGTGCAATGTATGGAACAGAAAAATAGTAGATGTGGATTAAAGAGAACTCTGATTCATTACACATTACATTTAATATTATTATAAATATCTATGAACAAAACTGCCAATACAATGAAAATATTGAAAATAATTTAACTACATGCATTCTTAATCCACATAGTAAGACAAATTAGAGAGAGAGAAATCAACATCATTAAAAAATAATTCCAAACTATTTTTCAAAGTTGAAAGTTGGTTGTGTGGGAAGAACTAAGATAGAGAAGTAGGAGGAACCTAGGCTTGCCTTATACCACACCAGATAAACATCAAATCATTTTGAAATTGATTTGAAGACTGACAGAACAAACTGCACAAATAGAGGGAGATAATAGGCCACATCGTGGAAGATAGAAGGTGTGGAGAGATGATTTGGGGGAGAGAAGAATCACAGGTGCTGCTCAGGGCAGGGAGCCCTGATCACATAGAGGGAGGTTAGAGAGAGAGAAACAGAGAGAGAAATTGAGAGGTGCGCACAGGGGATCACAAAAGGAAAATACTTTCTCAAAGCCATTGCCTGGGAAAAGAAGATGGGCTGATTATCATGAGATTTTACAACCAGAGAAACTCAAAGACTGGAGTTTTAGAGTCAGTGCTTCAGCTGATGTTGAACCTTGTGGGTGCTGCAGTCTCCTGTAGAGAGGGAAGGCAGAAGACAGGGAACAGAGGGCACTATGGGAGAATCTGCTGGAACTCACTGGGAGAGATAGTTCCTCCTTCTTGGACTGCTTCTGGGAGAGGTGGCATTGCCTTTATGGGGACAAAAAAGTTAGTAGGCACCATGTTGCTCCCCCACCCTTTAGTATAGGTATAGGATATCCATTGAGGGTGGCTAACCTGGACACCAGCTATTTGCTGTACATTACACAAACTCCAGTTTCCTGAGTGTTGATATGACTGTTCTTCAGGGATGAACCTGAACTAGCCCCAGCATGGCAAGACCTCTGCCTACCCACTGACCCCTGGCAGGAGATCAGCATGTGTCTACACCACACCAGGTCCCAAAAGTTTGGTGTTAAAAAACTCAGTTAGCCTGCCTTGGATAGAATACAGGTGCACACTATTCTACTGGGTGGACAGACAGTCCAGACACAGGGTAAATGCAAGGATCTGAGGGATACCTGGGACACATAAGGGGAGATGGTTCACTCTTCTGTCAGGGCTTCCCAGAAAACAGCAGGCACAAACTCCCCTCCCTGGGAGGTGAGGGAAGGGGCTAATGCTATTTTCTTTGCTTACACTTCAGCATAAACTAACTTCAGTAAGCAGAACACACCAACAGTGGTGGTCTAAACTACTTACACCAAGCCCTGACCCCTTGCACTCTGCAGGTGCTACTTTACCGGGGCAAATGTGCCTGAGATCCAGAGCAGTAGGCCCCTCTCCCAGAAGACCAGCACAAACACCACCCTCCCCTCCCCTATACCCACTCACATGTACCATGTCTACTAACCGTAGAGATCCATAAAGCTTCAACTCTATGGAAGTAGCTTCAGGTTTATTTTAATAAGCAGATCAGAGCACACCAGGTTAAAATTCACAATATTCTCTCCAAGATCCCAAACATTTTCCATGGCAGGCAAGAAGAAATTCTACAGAGGACTGACCTAAGGGAAAGAGCAACCAAAACATAGCAGCACAGTATACACAGTATATACCAGAAACACTTCCTAAAGCACCAGGCCCTGTACAGTATATATCCTCTTCTTAATAAAGCCATTACTCTCAAGAACAAGAAACATAACAAGCTTTCCTAACTACAAAAGAAGATAGAGACTTAGAAAAAAAATGCACAATGGAGGAATTTATCCCAAAATAAAGAACAAGAAAAGGTCATGGCCAGGGATCTAATTGAAATAGATATAAGTAATATGCCTGATTCAGAATGTAAAACAACAATCACAAGGATACTAACTGCTTGAGAAAAGAATAGAGGACATTAGAGAGTCCCTTACTGTAGAGATAAAAAACCTAAAAATAAAAATAAAAAATGTATGACACATTTGTGTCACAGGAGTCCCAGAAAAGGAAAAAAGGGAAAAAGGAGGAGAAGGTTTATTTGAGAAAATTATAACTGAGAGCTTCCCTAAACTGGAGAAGGAAACAAACATCCAAATCCAGGAGGCACAGAAAACAGTCATCAAAATCAACAAAAGCCAGCCAATGCCAGGAAATATTATAGTAAAATTTGCAAAATTTAGAGGTAAGGGGGAAAAAATCCCAAAATTGGCAAGAGAAAAATATTCCCTAACTTACAAGGAAAGACAAATAAGTTTAGCAGCAGATCTACCCACAGAAACTTGACAGGCCAGAAGACAGTGGCCTGATATATTTAGCATGAATGGGAAAAATCTGCAGCCAAAAATATTCTTTCCATCAAGGCTGTCAGAATAGAAGGAAAGATAGAGTTTCCCAGACAAACAAAAACTAAAGGAGTTTGTGACTACTAAACCACCCTTGCAAGAAACACTAAAGAAAACTCTTTGAATGGGAAAGAAAGACCAACAGCAACAAAGACTAGAAAGGAACAGAGAAAATCTCCAGAAACAATGACTTAACAGGTAATGCAATGTCACTCAATTCATATATATCAATAATAATTCTGAAAGTAAATGGACTAAATGCTGTGCTCAAAAGATATAGGTTGTCAGAATGGATAAAAATACAAAACCTGTCTATATGCTGTCCACAAGAGACTCATTTTAGACTTAAACACACTTGTAAATTGGAAATGAGGGGATGGAGAAAACTTTTTCATGCTAATGGACATCAAAAGAAAGCCAGAGTAGCCATACTTCTATCAGGCAAGCTAGATTTTAAACCAAAGACTGTAAAAAGAAATGAAGAAAGTATTATATCATAATAAAGGGGTTTACCCAACAAGAAGAGCTAACAATTGTAAATATGTATGCCTCCCAGGGTGCATGGTTAGCTGTCATTTAAGCCTCTGACTCTTGGTTTTGGCTCAGGTCATTATCTCATGGGTCCAGATGTGTAGCCCCTTGTTGGAGAGTTCCTGCTCAGTGGGAAGTCTGCTTGAAGATTTTCCCTCCCTCTTCCCCTCCCCCATTCACATGTGCACATGCTCTCTTTCTCAAATAAATAAATAGATCTTAAAAAAAATATTCCCCCAATTTGGGAACACTTAAATATACACATCACTTAATAACAAACATAGAGAAAGTCAATGATAATAATACAGTAATAATAGAGGACTTTAACAACCCACTATCATTAATAGACAGATCATCTAAACAGAAAATTCACAAGGAAACATGATTTTGAATGACACACTAGACCAGATGGACTTAACAGATACATTCAGAACATTTCATCCTGAAGCAATAAACATTCTTTTTGAGTGCACATGGAACATTGTCCAGAACAGATCACTTGCTGGGTCACAAAACAGGTCTCAACAAGTACAAAAAGATTAAGATTATGTCATGCATATTTTCAGATCACAGTGCTATGAAACTTGAAGTCAACCACAAGAAAAACTTTGGGAAGACCACAAATACATGGAGGTTAAAGGACATCCTACTAAAGAATGAATGTGTTAACCAGGAAATTGAGGAAGAAATTAAAAAAAAAAACACATGGAAGCAAATGAAAATAAAAATACAACAGTTCGGAAGTTTTTGGAAGCAGCAAAGGCAGTCAAAAGAGGGAAGTATAGGGACACCTGGGTGGCTCAGTTGGTTAACCGACTGCCTTCGGCTCAGGTCATGATCCTGGAGTCCCGGGATCGAGTCCCACATCGGGCTCCCAGCTCCATGAGGAGTCTGCTTCTCCCTCTAGCCTTCTCCTCGCTCATGCTCTCTCTCACTGTCTCTCTCTCTCAAATAAATAAATAAAATAAAATTAAAAAAAAAAAAAAAAGAAGCAGGCTGGAATTTAAAAAAAAAAAAAAAAAAAAAAAGAGGGAAGTATATAGCCATACACGATTACCTCAAGAAGCAAGAAAACTCTCAAATACACAATAATCTTACATCTAAAGAAGCTAGAAAAGGAACAGCAAATAAAGCCTAAAGTCAGCAGAAGAAGGGAAATAATCAAGATTAGAGCAGAAATAAATGATATAGAAACAAACAAAAAACAGTAGAACAAATAAATAAATGAAGAGCTGGTTCTTTGAAAGCAATAATAAAATTGATAAACCCCAAGCCAGACTTATCAAAAAGAAAAGAGAAAGGGCCCAAATAAATAAAATTGGGAATGAAAGAGGAGAGAACAAAACCAACACCACAGAAATACATCAAATACAAGAGAATATTATGAAAAATTATGTTCCAACAAATTTGGTAATCTGGAAGAAATGGATAAATTCCTAAAAACATAAATACCAAAAATGAAATGGGAAGAAATGAAAAACTTGAACAGACCCTTAACTAAGAAAGAAATCAAATCAGTAGTAAAAAATCTCCCAACAAACAAAAGTCCAGGACCAGATGGGTTCTCCCCAGGGGAATTCTACCAAACAATTAAAGAGCTAATACCTATTCTTCTCAAACTGTCCAAAAAATAAAAATGGAAGGAAAATTTTCCAAATCATTCTACAAGGCCAGCATTACTTAAATTCCAAAACCAGAAAAAGACCCCACTAGAAAGAATTACAGGCCAATATCCCTGATGAACATGCATGTAAAAATTCTCAAAACTTTTTTTAGCAAATTGAATCCTACAGTACATTAAAAGAATAATTCACCAAAATCTACTGGCACAAAAACAGAAACATAGATCAATGGAACAGAATAGAGAGCCCAGAAATAGACCCTCAACTCTATGGTCAACTAATCTTCGATAAACCAGGAAAGAATGTCCAATGGAAAAAAGACAGCCTCTTCAATAAATGGTTTTGGGAAACTTGGACAGCCACTTGTAGAAAAATGAAATTGGGCCATTTCCTTGCACCACGCACTAAAATAGATTCAAAATGGATGAAGGACCTCAATGTGAGAAAGGAATCCATCAAAATCCTTGAGGAGAACACAGGCAGCAACCTCTTCGACCTCAGCCACAGCAACATCTTCCTAGGAACACCACCAAAGGCAAGGGAAGCAAGGGCAAAAATGAACTATTGGGATTTCATCAAGATCAAAAGCTTTTGCACAGCAAAGGAAACAGTTAACAAAACCAAAAGACAACTGACAGAATGGGAGAAGATATTTGCAAATGACATATCAGCTAAAGGGCTAGTGTCCATAATCTATAAAGAACTTATCAAACTCAACACCCAAAGAACAAATAACCCAATCAAGTAATGGGCAGAGGACATGAACAGACATTTCTGCAAAGAAGACATCCAGATGGCCAACAGACACATGAAAAAGTGCTCCACATCACTCAGCATCAGGGAAATACAAATCAAAACCACAATGAGCTATCATCTCACACCAGTCAGAATGGCTAAAATTAACAAGTCAGGAAATGACAGATGCTGGCGAGGATGTGGAGAAAGGGAAACCCTCCTACACTATTGGTGGGAATGCAAGCTGGTGCAACTGCTCTGGAAAACAGCATGGAGGTTCCTCAAAAAGTTGAAAATAGAACTACCCTATGACCCAGCAATTGCACTACTGGGTATTTACCTGAAAGATACAAACATAGTGATCTGAAGGGGCACA
>PISX010001223.1:184221-199170 GCA_004024625.1 Mellivora capensis
AGATGAATGGATAAAGAAGAGGTGGTATATATACACAATGGAATACTATGCAGCCATCAAAAGAAATGAAATCTTGCCATTTGCAACGACGTGGATGGAACTAGAGGGTATCATGCTTAGTGAAATAAGTCAATCAGAGAAAGACAACTATCATATGATCTCCCTGATATGAGGAAGTGGAGATGCAACATGGGGGGTTAGGGGGATAGGAAAAGAAGAAAAGAAACAAGATGGGATGGGGAGGGAGACTCTTAATCTCCCTCCCCATCTTAATCTCACTTTTTGGTGATTCTTAATCTCACAAAACAAACTGAGGGTTGCTAGGGAGGGGGGGAGGGATAGGGGGGTGGGGTAATGGACATTGGGGAGGGTATGTGCTATGGTTAGTGCTGTGAAGTGTGTAAACCTGGCGATTCACAGACATGTACCCCTGGGGACAAAAATACTTTATATGTTTATAAAAAATAGAAAAATTAAAAAAAAAAAGAATCATTCACCAAAATCAAGTGGGATTATTTCTGGGCTGCAGAGGTGGTTCAATATTTACAAAACAATCAACATGATAGACCACCTTAATAAAAGAAAAGATAATGGGGTGGCTTGGTGATGGACATTGGGGAGGGTATGTGTTATGGTGAGCACTATGAATTGTGTAAGACTGAAGAATCACAGACCTGTACCCCTGAAACAAATAATACATTATATGTTAATAAAAAAATATCTGTAAAATACATAGAAAAAAAGATAACCACATAATCCTCTCAATAGGTGCAAAAAAAGCATTTGACAAAATACAGCATCCTTTCTGAAAACCCTCAACAAAGTAGGGATAGAAGCAACATACCTCAATATCATAAAGGCTGTATACAAAAGACCCACAGCTAATATCATCCTCAATGTGGAAAAACTTGGAGATTTTTCCCTCTGGCCCAGGAACAAGAGAGGGATATTCACTCTGACCATTATTATTTAACATAGTATTGAAGTCCTAGCTTCAGCAATCAGACAGCAAAAGAAATAAAGGCATCCATATCAGCATGGAATAAGCCAAAAGTTCACCATTTGCAGATTACATGATAATATGCCATGTAGAAAACTTTAAAGTCTCCACCAAAAAGTTAATGGAACTAATATATGAATTTAGCAAAGTTGCAAGATACAAAATTGATGTACAGAATTCTGTTGCTTTTCTATACACCAATAATGAAGCAATCAAAGAAATCAATAATAAAGAAATCAAGGAATTGGTTAGATTTACCATTGCACCAAACCATAATAGACCTACAAATAAACTTAACCAAAGAGGTAAAAGATCTGTACTCTGAATACTATAGAACACATATGAAAGTAATTGAGGATGACACAAGGAAATGGAAAAACATTCCATGCTCATCCATTGGAAGAAGGAATATTGTTAAAATATCTATATTACTCAAAGCAATCAACACATTTAATGCAATCCCTAGCAAAATACCACCAGCATTTTTCACAGAGCTAGAACAAACAATCCTGAAATTTTTATGAAACCAGAAAAGTACCTTAATAGCCAAAGCAAACTTGAAAAAGAAAAACAAAGCTGGAAGCATCACAATTCATCATACTCCATCACAAAGACCTCATGCTCTATCACAAAGCTGTAGTCATCAAGACAATATGGTACTGGCATGAAAACAGACACATAGATCAATGGAACAGAATAGAAAACCCAGAAATGGACCCAACAACTCTATGGCCAACTAGTTTTTAACAAAGAAGGAAAGAATATCCAATGGAAGAAAAAAAAAAAAAAACCACACACACACAACAGTCTCTTCAACAAATGGTGTTCAAAATGGATGAAATATCCTAAAACCATCTGAAACTATAAAAATCCTGGAAAAGAACACAGCCAGCAACCTCTCTGAACTTGCCTATACCAACTTCTTACTAGACATGTCTCCTGAAACAAAGAAAACAAAAGCAAAAATCAACTCTTGGGACCTCATCAAGATAAAATGTTTCTGCACAGTGAAGGAAATAATCCACAAAATTAAAAGTCAAACTTTGGAATGGGAGTAGATTTTTGCAAAGGTCATATTGAAAAATGTTAGTGTACAAAATCTATAAAGAACTTGTTAAACTCAACACCCAAAGAATGAATAATTCAGATAAGAAATGGGCAGAAGACATGAACAGGCATTTTTCCCAAGAAGACATCCAGATGGCTAACATACATATGAAAAGATACTCAACATCACTCATCATCAGGGAAATACAAATCAAAACTACAATGATATATCACCTCACACCTGTGAGAATGGCTGAAATGAACAATACAAGAAATAACAGATGTTGGTGAGAATGAAGAGAAAGGAAAACTCTGTTATCCTGCTAGTGCGAATGCAAACTGATGTAACCATGTGTAAAACAGTATGGAGGTTCCTCAAAAAGTTAAAAATGGAACTTGGAATGGAATGGAACTTGGAATGGAAATTCTATTCCTGAAACTAATATTACACTATATTAATTAGACTTTAAATAAAAACTTGAAACAAACAAACCAAAATGTTGGTTGTGCTGATTAAATTCCAACCAGGGATTTATAAGGAAAAGTACTGATAGATGTATACTGCAACATTTGGTATCATCAGCGCTCTAATATGTTGTAATCAAATGTTTGTAAAATTAATGGTTTGAGTTTGTCCATATTTCTATTGGATTGTTTGTTAATTGATTTTTAGAAAATGTGTGTGTGTGTGTGTGTGTGTGTGTGTGTGGTGCATGTGTTAATGTGCTCTTCTTGACATTATTCCCTCTTATTGGTTGTAAATATATTCACCAAGATCATTTTTTATCTTTTTATTTTAATGTGATAAATAGAAATATTAATTTTTGTTTGCCAAAAATTAACAAAATTTTGTAGAGATGCTATTTCTGGATCTAGTTTAAGAAATTATGCCCTTCAAATCAGAAATATAATAACATTTATTTCCCACTCCACATTTTGAAATTTTATAACAAATTTTAAATAATGGATATTATATATCCCATCTGATATTAATGTGGAATTTGATAATAAAAATAATTAAGATATTAATTCATTTTGAAATTTTAGAGCTATCACTTTTTAAAACTTATGTCAGTTAATAATAATGGAATTTTGGTAGAAACTTAACATTAGAAATATCACATATCCAAATATGTGGGATGTGGTACAAATGAAAATATAAGAAAAAATTGCATTAAATATTTATGCTAGTAAAGAAGAAAGAATAATAATAAGTCAAAGGATTTTCCATAGGTCTAAGTACCTCTGAAAACATCAATCAGGAGGCATACCAAAACAGTCTGCACACATGCCCACACACACATATATGCACCCATACATATTTCATTCAAATTGCTGAAACCAAAGACAAAATCAAAATCTTCAACCAGGGGAAAATGATACATTACCTACAGAACATGAAGGACAACAATAAAGTAGCTTTTACCTCAGAAACAATACAAGTAAGAACAAGTAAGAACAAAATGATTATATTTTTCAATGGAAAAAAAAAGTCAACCCCCGGTATCAGTGACTGTAGAAATCATTCTCAAAAGTGAATGAAAATTAGAGACTCTCAGATAAAAACAAATTAATGCTCTCTAAGCAGACCTAATTTACAAACAGTGTTAAAGAAGTTCTTCAGGCAAAAGGGATATAATATTAATAAAAAATCTTGGATGTTTCCAACATAATAAAAATATTTAAAAATTTGATAAATGACAATAATTCAACTTTTTAATTTCAATTCCTCTAAGAGATAATAGACTTAAAGCAATATTAACAATGTACTGTATATTTTGGCAGGGAGTTGCGAACTTTATTTCTAACAGGACAGAGAGTAAATCTTAGTCATACGGTCTCTCCATTGCTATTCCTTAACTATTTCATTGTAGCACTAAAACAGCTATAGATAATATGTAACATGCGTGTGACTTTGTTCTAGTAAAACAAAGCCTTATTTCTGAAAACAGGTCCAGTCTTGTTTAAGAACTTCTCTTTGAAAGACACCAACACGAGAATGATTGGGAGATAATCCCTAACAAGGAACTTTTATCTGATAAAGAACTTATACCCAGAATATTTAATGAAATTTTAAGTATCAATAATATGAAATCAAATAGCCCACTAAAAAATGGGAATAAGCTTCATAGATCTAAAGAGACTTACAGCAAGTTCATACATAAAGAATACTGAAAGAATACTGAAATAATCATTATGAAGATGTCAATTAAAACCATACATTTGGGGCGCCTGGGTGGCTCAGTGGTTAAGCCTCTGCCTTCAGCTCAGGTCATGATCCCCAGGTCCTGGGATGGAGCCCCGCATCGGGCTCTCTGCTTGGTGGAAAGCATGCTTCTCCCATTCCCTGTGCTACTCCCCCTGCTTGTGCTCTCTCTCTCTCTCTCTCTCCTTGTCACATAAATAAATAAAATCTTAAAAAAAAACAACAACCATACACTTATTAAGTTGTCTATGATTTAAGAAAGTGACCATATCCAGAAACAACAAAATGTCTTATAACTTAGAATCCCCTTTTGTGCCCATTTCCTACTCACACCACCTCAAGGTGTTAACCACTATTCCGACTTCTAATAGCATACATTAACTTTATTTTTCTACTTCTGGTAAATAGTAGCATGCAGCATGTACTCTTTGGTGACTGGCTTCTTTAACATTATAATGATTCATCCATTCTTTTTTATGTACCTATAGTGCTTTCTTTTTATTACTGTACTCTATTGTGTAATACATCAAAGTTATTTATTCTATCATTGATGGATAGCTTCCAATTATTGACAATCATGAGGAGTGCTGGTATGAAAATTATTATAGTACATATATATTTGTGAACATATATGTCATTTTTGATAGGAGTATATCTGAGAATGGAATGAATGGTTACAATGTACACATATGAATAACTTCAGTAGATACTACAAAAGGCATTTCCAAAGTGATTGAAATTATTTACACTCTACCAGGCAACATTTCTTATATATGTCCCATCTTTCTTTAAATTTTAATCATTCTGTTTTTGGTGTGTTTTAAGTTTCATTTCCCTTATTGCTAATTGTGTCAAATATCTATTACTGCATTACAATCACTGCAAAAGTTATGTGTAATATAATAATCATTTATTATTTCTCATATTCTGTTCAGCTTTTTGGTTGGTTTAAGCTGATCCTATTCATGCAGCATCACTCAGCTGGTTGGAAGGTCTCAGATGGCTTCCCTGACATATGTAGCTATTATGCTAGTTCTCAACTTGGCTTTGAATCCAATAGTAAATGTGACTGGCTTTCTTACATAGTTGTCTCCAAATACTTCCACCAATGGAATGCTTCTACCTAGGGGAAATTGCATGGCCTATTGAGATCAAGGCAAGTCACAAGGCCTGCCAGATTCAGGGCTGGGGAAAAAGATAAAACCCTCAACAGGAAGAGCTGCAAATAAATTATTATTGAAAATTCTTTTCTCATTGTACTGCATGTCACCTCTATCATAACATAGGAAACAGTATATATGAGGGTCTCCTTCTGGACTTTCATTCTGCTCTGTTGGTTTATTTGATTTTTTCCTTCAAATAATATCACATTGTCTTAATAGTTTACAGTTTAGAATAGCTCCTGATACCAGGGAATATAATTTTGCCAACTGTGTCTCCAATATTAATTTAGTTACTTAATCCTATGAATTAAAATTTCAAAATTGGCTTTTAATTTTTGGAAAATAATGCCAGGATGTTGATTGGTATTACTGTAAATATACAGATTAATTTGAGATGAGTTGCTGTATTTACATTACATTTATTTAAGGTTTTAAAAATTTCTCTTAATATTTTTAGGGAGTTTTCAGTGTAGAGGTTTTTAGAACTTTTTAGGTTTGTTCATGGGAGTTTTATAATTTGTTGGTGCTATTGAAATTGATATGATTTTGGGGCACCTGGGTGGCTCAGTGGGTTAAAGCCTCTTCCTTCTGCTCAGGTCATGATCTCAGGGTCCTGGGATTGAGCACCTTGTTGAGCTCCCTGCCCAGTGGTGAGTCTGATTCCTCCTCTCTTTCTGCCTGCCTCTCTGCCTACCTGTGATCTCTGTCAAATAAATAAATAAAATCTTTAAAAAAAGAAATTGATATGATTTTAAAGTTTATTTCCTATTTTTACTAATGTACAGTAATACAATTGATCTCTGTGTGTAGGTATTCCCTCAAGTGTCTTGCCATGATAATTTATTAATTGAATAGATTATAAATCTTTTTTGAAATTTTAATGTAATCCTGTCATATACAAATAATGACAATTTTATATCTATTTTTATATCCTTTTTCATTTTCTTAACTAAAAATATAGATTTTTTTCTTTTCATTGATTAGTTTTGAGAGGGATTTATTAATTTTATGCATAATTTCAAAACCAAATCTTTATTGTTCTTTGCCATTCCATTTTTTTTTCTATCTCATTGAATTCTACTGTTGTGTATATTATTTCTGTTCTATTTTCTTTTAAGTTTGATTTTTTCTTTTTTTTTTTTTAGTTCTTTAGATGGGAGGGTAAATTATTTTATATACACTTTTTATTTTTCCTAATATATGTATTTACACCTAAACATTTCCTCCTAAACACAGATGGTTTTGCATTGTATAACTGAGGATATTTTATTATTTTTTTGTTCAAAATATATTTTTCTTCACACTTTGATAATTTTTTCTTTCAATTCTGGATTAAAAACATAATGCTTCAAAGGAAACAGTCAACAAAACCAAAGGACAGTTGACAGAATGGGATAAGATATTTGAAAATGACATATCAAATAAAGGTCTAGTATCCAAAATCTATAACTAACTTATCAAACTCAACACCCAAAGAAAAAATAATCAAATCAAGAAATGAGCAGAAGACATGAACAGACATCTCTGCAAAGAAGACATCCAAATGGCCAATAGACACATGAAAAAGTGCCCAACAACACTTGTCATCAGGTAAATAAAAATCAAAACCACAATGAAATACCACCTCACACTAATCAGAATAGCTAAAATTAATAAGTCAGGAAATGACAGATGTTGGTGAGGACGCAGAGAAAGGGGAACCTTCTTACACTGTTGGTGGGAATAAAAGCTGGTGCAGCTACTCTGGAAAACCATGTGGAGATTCCTCAAAAAGTTGAAAATAGACCTACCCTATGACCCAGGAATTGCTACTGGGTATTTACCGCAAAGATAAAAATGTAGTGATCTGAAGGGGCACATGCACCCCAATGTTTATAGCAACAATGTCAACAATAGTCAAACTATGGAAAGAGCCTAGATGTCCATCGACAGGTGAATGGATAAAGGAGATATGATATGTGTGGGTGTGTGTGTGTGTGTATAAAATAAAATATGAAACCATCAAAAAATAAAATCTTGCCATTTGCAACAATGACATGGATGGAACTAGAGGGTAGTATATTAAATGAAATAAGTCAATCAGATAAAGACAATTATCATAGGATCTCACTGATATGTGGAATTTGAGAAACAAGGCAGAGGATCATAGAGGAAGGGAGAAAAAAATGAAACAAGATGAAACCAGAGAGGGAGACTAACCATAAGAGACTCTTAATCTCAGGAAACAAACTGAGGGTTGCTGCAGTGGAAGGGGGCTGGGGGGTTGGGGTGGTTGGGTGATGGACTTTGGGGAGGATATGTGCTATGGTAAACTCTGTGAATTGTGTAAGACTGATGAATCACAGATCTATACCCCTGAAAAAATAATATATTATATGTTAATAAAAAATAGTAATAGAATAAACAAAAATTTTAAAAAATGTAATGATTAAATAATGGCAGGATGGTGATTCTCTTGTTTTTTATCTTTAGGCTAATTGCATTGTTTCAAACATATAAACTAGGTAAGTTGAACTTTTTGAAATAAAGATGTAGCTCATTTTCTTGTGCTTCACTTCATTGTGCTTTGCAGGTAATTGCTTTTTTTACAGACTGAAAGTGTGTGGCAACCTTGTTTTGAGCAAGTCAATCAGCACTCTTTTTCAAGAGCATTTGTTCACATGTCTCTGTCACATTTTGGTAATTCTCAAAATATTTCAAACTTTATCTTTATTTTATTTGTTATGTTGATCTGTGATCAGTGATTACAACTTTGTAAAAGCTCATATTATGGTTAGCGTTTTTGTGTAGTAAAATATTTTTTTTAAGATTTTATTTATTTATTTGACAGACAGAGATTACAAGTAGGCAAGAGAGGCAGGCAGGGAGAGAGAGGAGGAAGCAGGCTCTCCACAGAGCAGAGAGCCCAATGTGGGGCTCGATCCCAGGACTCTGGGATCATGACCCGAGCCGAAAGCAGAGGCTTTAACCCACTGAGCCACCCAGGCGCCCCTAGTAAAATATTTTTAATTAAACTATGTACATTGTTTTTGTAGACATAATGCTATGACATACTTAATAGCCTATACAGTGTAGTACAAACATAAGTTTTATAGGTGCTGGGAAGCCAAATCTTTCATTTGACTCACTTTATTTTGTGATATTTGCTTACTTATGGTGGCCCAAAAGTGAATCAAAAATATCTCCCAGTTATGCCTATACATGGGATTTCTCCATGGCTCAGCATATTTTGGAAAATATGTAAGTGCATTTGATAATATTGGGTGGACTGGATTATTCTGAGGTCCAGGATTCAATATACATCAATTAGGTTAAATTTGTGATTTTTTAAATGTTCTGTATTATTACTAATATTTTTATCTCTGAGGTATTTTATTTCTGTTTTGCTAAACACACTATCTGAATGTATTATTGTGGATTTGTATCTTTATAATTTTGTCTTTTATAATCTTTATAGATTTTGCAGCTAGATTATTTGGATTTAAGATTTAGAAGAATAATACATTGCTGTTAGATTATATATTAACACTGCAAAATATTCCTCTTCATTTCTAATAATAGTTGTTTGTTTTTTAAGCAGGATCAAAATATAATTTTTTGGAGTATTTTATTCATTAACATGTAGTATGATTACTAATATATGACTTTAAATCAACCATCTAATTATTTGAGTTTTATATGACTCACTAGTATTATGTTTCTCTTTTCCCTTTATTGGGGAGTATTTTTTTTTCCTTTTTTGGTAATAACTATTAGTCATAGATGATATTACTATTATTTCAATGTTTATAATCTGAACCTTTATCAATGCATTGTAACAAATTGTTAGTATTAATAACTTCCTTCTTTTTCAGTATTCAATTTCATTTTACATATCTTAAACTTCAAAAGGTAATAAAATTCATTATTCTTATAGTCAATATTCATTTAATTTAACATATATTTGCCCTTCCAGGTATTTTTTTATCCCTTCATAAATTTTTATGTTTTGAAATAAGAATATTTTTCCTCTGCTTCAACAGTTTCCTTTAGGGTTTCTTTTAGTGCAATACTCCTTGGTGACAAATTCCCTTACATTTTCATTGACTGAAAATTAATTTATTTTCTGTTAATTTTTGATAGATGCTTTTTCTGTGTATAAATTCTAGATTGAAAGTGGTTTTGTTTGCCTGTTTGTTTCATCATGTTAAATTCATCATTCTGTTGACTTCTGGGTTTCATCATCTTTTCTGAAAAGATTAAAAATCAGCTCTCAGTTTTAATATTTCCTAGAATTTTAAATAAATATGTCTTTTTTTAAAACTCTGAACACTTTTAAGAATTTTTCTTGTTTGTTTTCATAATCAGGAATTTGACTAAGATGTAGTTAAATGTTGTTTTCTTTGAATTTATTTTCTTAGTTTGCTCAGCTTTTGAATCTGTGTATGTGTATGTATATTTGTTAAATATTTTTGCTTTATGTATATTATTTCTGAGGAGATGGCTTTGATACCTATGATGATAAAAGATTTTAAGAAAATTGCATGCTTTGAGGAGACTGTTGCCAACAGTTCCAAATGTAGTATTGATGTCCACAAGACCTTAGGAGATTGGGTAATATGTCTGTCCTTTGTCATCATATTGATTAGCTGATCCAGGCAAAACCCAGATTATAGCAGTTTAAGTATTCATGGGGTGGGGGGTGGTATTATAAGGAAAGTGTATAAACAACTCAGACATGACATTAAGCAATAAAGAGGAGAAAAGGGACAGTAAGTGGAGAAGATGAGAAGAACAAAATGTCTTGAAATATGAAATAAACTTAACCCTGTTAAAAGCTAACATAAGAGGGAGGGGTTGAAGATATAAAAAAGAAGGAGGATAAATGATAATGAAATATTCTTGGAAAAGAAATAGAAGCTGAGATTGAGTATGCAACTATAGGATCAGCACTTAGATTGTGAAAAAATTTTCCTTATAGCAAGAGAAAAGAAAATGTATAAAACATATACACAGTGCAAATATCCTTTTTTTTCAGATTTGATGTCAGGAAGTTATGTTAGTGAACATCTGTTGATATATTTTTGTTGTGAATTAGAAGTCAAGGTCATTTGCTGAAAACCATTGTGGGTGTTGGGACTTTGCAGAAGTTTCAGAAAGGGAAAATATTTTTAAATAATTATGTGAAAATTGTAAAATGCTTAAGTGGGACAATAGTAAAAGATTTCTGGGCATTGTTTAGTCACCAGATGAGATTTCTAACAGTGAATTTCATGCAGTGTCACTATAACCATCTGGATGATTCTATCCAAAACATTCAACAGTTTAATTATGGGACAGAGAAAGTGAATATGTAGATTTGTTCAGTGTCTAAGATTCAAGGATGGAAAACTTAACATAAGGGCATGAATAGGGTGAAATAATGAGCCATGTTTTGGAGCTGTGTAGTATGAGGAGACATCGGATAGTCTTTGTACAAGGAAAAAGTAAATGCATCAGAGCAGAAGGAGAGCCAATGTATAAAGAATTTTCTAGGAAAAGAAAGGGAAGATCATTTGAACACTGCAGATTTTAAATTGGGCTTTTTCCCCTCTCAGTGAATAGGAAAAACTCTCTCTCTCTCTCTCTCTCTCTCTCTCTCTATATATATATATATATATACTTCCATATACATACATGGACATGGCACTAAAGCAATATCAATCCAAAAAAAGTATACCAATTATGTACTTAAGTTCCTTTAAAAAATTAAATAAACTCTTTATTAAGTAAGGTTTTAACAACATAATTCACTCTAAGTGGAAAAAGTATAGAATTTTGAATAGATTTTAGCAATACCAACAATGTACTATATGAAGAAAATTAATTTAGCTGAGACTGCTTTTTAATAAATGTAAAAAAAAACTAAAGGGACTGATAATTTCACCCAGAGTCATCTGTGAGATATTTAGCTATTTGAAAAAGACAAGGTTTACAATGAGACATCCATTGCTTCTGTATAGCTTTTCCCACAATTCCAGAAATTCTTTAGTGCTTCTTTCCATAGTTGGTCCAAGATTCTCTTTAATGGACCTTACTTACAACCTTACTGTTTAATCACACTATCCAGCCATTTTTTTTCCTATAGCAATGTTAGAAGTGAGTGCTCTAGTTTCCAATGGACTCATTATCTTAATGATCTTCCCTAAGTGGCTCACCAATGGTGGGGCAGTGAAAGCTGTTTCTGATGCTGCCAATAAAAGAATATATTTTCTGTAAAGAATTTAAAAATAATAAACAAATCCAAATATAGTTTGTGCATTGGCAAGTCTAAAATATCCATAATCAAATACTCCTCCCTGAAAAAAAATATTTGGCCTAAGTTCTAAGCAACTGCTGCAGTTACAGATTTTTAATAAGGCAGTATTCCATATGTATGTTTCTGTTATACACAAATTCAGTTGACACATCTTAAAAACATAACACTGTCCAACAACACAGCTCGAATTTTAGTTATCACACTATGGTAAGTGTGAGTAGAAAAGTATAAACTTCAGTCTTAATTTTTCAGTCCACAAATTATTTAAATAACAAGTGCACATCATCATTAGTGGCTAATCTTATAACTTCTTTTAAAGTCTGACAGTGATTTGTCACTGCATCTGTTATTCAGATTAGGCACAGACAGCAAAGCCTGTTAGCTATGCTGTCTCCTTGTCTCACAGGGATTGGCATAGTGGCATTTACAAAATCAAATAATAAAATGGAGCAATTGGCTAATAAAGATGAAAATGCAACAAGAAAGGAAAAGAGGTAATGCTGAAAAAAGCTGAAATCTGAATTAAATTCAAATGCATATTTGAAGAAATAATTGACCATGGGAAGGTTGGTACTGTAACCATGCTAGAGACTCTTGATATGCAGCCAGAATATCTCAATGAAGCCAAATTTTAAGACATAATCAAGAAATTGGTTGCCATGAAAAAGATTTCCCAAAGGAAGTAACTCTAGTAAAATCCTTTACATTAGAGGATGCTTTGAGATATTGAAAATATTGAAAGAACAAATTAAAATATTGAAAACTGATTTAAAATTAGAATGGAGAATGATAATTCCTCAATCTATAGAAAAGATGCTTGCTTTGTATCACAAATTATATAACAAGAAGGTACATATTTACTAAGAAATATAATATTTTAATTTCAGTGTTCTAAATTATAGTTAAAAAATAGTTTTACCATTTTTCACTGTCAGATATGTTTATAACCAATAAACATATTGAGTTTATATGTGAATATAAACTCAATAGTGAATGAGTTATTAATGTTTTTAAACAAAATTTTAAAGGTCATGGAATAATTATGAATTTTCCAGCTGATAATTAAAATCACTTCACAATTTTAACTTGTACAGTTATTTTTCTGTCTAGACTACTATGCAAAGGGAGGACCAGCTTTATTCTACACACACCTATCGAAGTAGCACAATATCATATTTTTTAAGATTTATTTACTTATTTGAGAGAGAGAGAGAATTGGGGGTAGGGACAGAAGGAGTTAGAGGAAAGAATCTCAAGTAGACTCCTTGCTGAGCATGAAGCTCAACACCAGGCTTGATTTCACAACCCTGAGATCATGATCTGAGCCAAATTCAAGAGTCAGCCACTTAACCAACTGACTCAGCCAGACACCATAAATTAGCACAATATTCTTATTCTTTAGTAAACATTGTACTTTACTTGGAAGTTTATTTGTTAAATTTCCAATTATATAGTAAACACATGTTTACTTAGCTATACATGCTCATTTAAAAAGAAACTTCATAACAGTTTGGAATAATTCAAGCAATAATTTGGGCTAAATTTATTTCTCCCACCTGGCACCTGTTTAATCCTACAATTACACAGTAAATTAAACAGTGAATTTAATAATAATAGCACTATGTTACTTTGACTTCACTTTTTTTTGTGATCAAGTTTAGTTTCTGTTTGTGTTAAAAATTTCTCAAATTTAAAAATGAAGTTTCAAATGTTAATTTTTTATACCTGTAACAGAATATCCTATAGCCATAAATTTTAATCTATATTTCCCAAAATAAATTTATGGATTTAACAGATGTTACTTTTTTTTGTTTGTTTTTGTATATAGTAATTATATTTTGTTTACTTTGTTAAAATTACTTCTGGTCTGGCTTTACTTCACCTGCTTCTGTAACATGTTTTGGGTCATTTTTCTAACATCCATTCTGTCTCTGCATCTGAGCATCATTCTAGTTAGCATTCTGATATCTGTTTCATTCTTATAAAATGTTCCACTCAAAAAGTGTAGTCTGGTTCTTTATTTCAAATTTTATTTGCAAGACTCCATTTCCAAACAGACTTCCAAAATGTCAAAACTTGCTGATAATATTTCCATACATTAAAATCTCCTAGATGACTTTTTCTTCTTCTATCTATCAGACTGTTCTATTGCTTTCTATTAGTATACTTTTTTTTTTTTTAATACCTTTTTTCAATTTTGCAGCATTGTGTCTTTGTACTCCAATATAAATATTGCTTATTAGCACATTTCTTTGTATAATACATTGTCACAGTCAGATTGTGCTTCCTTCTAAGACCTGAGACTGTTTTTGGCATCGTTTCCTTCTACAAGTATCTCCATCCCAGGCCAAAGCTTGCTTATTCTCTGTGCTACTGTAGTGAAACAGGACATGCCTTTAGGTGTCCTGAGAAATGGCTATGCCTATTAAAATAAGTTTATATTATAAATCTGCATAATAGATACACATTGTCATAAATGTCACATCAATTATGACAAAATACTAAATCATTAATAATAAAAACAAAAAATTATGCTACCTAAAGCAATCTACACATTTAATGCAATCCCTATCAAAATCCCACCCATTTTATTCAAAGAAATGGAACAAATAATCCTAAAATTTATATGGAACCAGAAAAGACCTCGAATAGCCAAAGGAATATTGAAAAAGAAAGCCAAAGTTGGTGGCATCACGATTCCAGACTTCAAGCTCTATTATAAAGCTGTCATCATCAAGACAGTATGGTACTGGCACAAAAACAGACACATAGATCAATGAAACAGAATAGAGAGCCCAGAAATAGACCCTCAACTCTATGGTCAACTAATCTTTGATAAAGCAGGAAAGAATGTCCAATGGAAAAAAGACAGCCTCTTCAATAAATGATGTTGGGAAAATTGGACAGCCACATGCAGAAAAGTGAAATTGGACTATTTCCTTAAACCACACACAAAAATAGATACAAAATGGATGAAGGACCTCAATGTGAGAAAGGAATCCATCAAAATCCTGAGGAGAATGTAGGCAGCAACCTCTTCGACCTCAGCCACAGCAACATCTTCCTAGGAACATCGCCAAAGGCAAGGGAAGCAAAGGCAAAAATGAACTATTGGGATTTCATCAAGATCAAAAGCTTTTGCACAGCAAGGGAAACAGTTAACAAAACCAAGAGACAACTGACAGAATGGGAAAAGATATTTGCAAACGACATATCAGATAAAGGGCTAGTGTCCAAAATTTATAAAGAACTTATG
>PISX010001224.1:0-94320 GCA_004024625.1 Mellivora capensis
AAAAAAAGGAGAAAATTGACTCCTAGCCCTTTCTGATGTACTTACTTTGAAATTTTAACTATGCAAACTTGTTTTGTAAAAAAGAAAAAAAGAAAGGTGACCATTTCCTTAAAACCAGAGAAGAGCAGCCTTAGAAATGATTCATAGAACTGAGGAAATGATTGCTGGTTTCATGCTTTGCCCAACAATCATGATCTTTGCTTGGATCTGAATTTATTTTGGTGGCAAGGATTTATGGAGAGACTTCCACACTCGGCATGGCCCTAAGAATTAAATAAACACAGGGTGCCTGGGTGGCTCAGTGGGTTAAAGCCTCTGCCTTTGGCTCAGGTCATGATCCCAGGGTCCTGGGATTGAGCCCCGCATCAGACTCGCTGCTCACCAGGGAGCCTTCTTCCTCCTCTCTCTCTGCCTGCCTCTCTGCCTACTTGTGATCTCTGTCTGTCAAAGAAAAATAAAATCTTTTAAAAAAAAAAGAATTTAATAAACTCACTTCTCCATTCCCAAAGTTAGAGAATTGATACTATAAAACATTGACTCCTCTGTCACCACATTTTTCCTTGCACGGGAATTTCTTTTTTATTTAAATTGTGTCCTACTGCCAAATTTGTTAAAATAAATTATTTTCATCTGTCTTTCTTCCTCTTGTTCTTAATAGTTATGCAAAAGTTTTCTGGCCAAATACAATTAACTCCCTTATTCCTTATGTAGGTCTTATTCAATGATAAATGATTAAGGAATACTTCTTGTGTATGTAGTAAACCTTTTGCAAATGATCAATATTTGATCACAATTCTTAATAGGATACTTGGAGGACATTTCAAAAACAAGGTTTTGGTGCTGTTTTGTCTTGTTTTGTTTTAGTTCAGCTGGGTTTTTTGTTTGTTTTGTTTTGTTTTTTTCTGACTCAAGCCTTTTTATGGTAGAGTTGCCAGAAATGGCATAAATCTCAAAAAGGCCACTCTTTTCCTAAACCGATTGACCCTTCAGTGCTGAATCCTCAGTTAGTTCAGGCATTCTACTGGACCTCACTGCCATTTTCTGAATAATTTATGTGATTTACAATGCCTTGTAAGAAGCACTGGAACATCTCTGTGTGTGACTTGTTTGCTTTTGATTTACAGTGACATCTTTTCATACTAGTCCAAAGTTGCTGAAAAACTTTTCTGAAACATTATGCTTTTCCATTCATACCCAGATGACTGTAGCTCAGTTATCAGTGACCTCAATTTTCTGCCCTGTTGTTTTTCAAATTAAAAAATACATGCAGGCAGTCTCTTCATAAAATCACACATGAAAGTGCTTTTACCCAATAGATCATTATCCTGTGTGCACTCTGCCATTACCAGTGGTTACCTGACCTTTAGAAATAAGGAAATCATTATGAGCATCTATTGAGATATTAAAATCTACATTATTATTAATGTTCCTTAGGGTCAGCTGGAATGTTTACATTGCTGCTATGTCAGTGACTCAGAGAGTGACAGGTATGGTTGGTAGGTGGCCCTTGTCAAGGCTCTGTGATGGCCAGGTAATAACAAAGAAGGTAAATGAGGGAAATATGGTCTGGTTCAGTGAGATAGGCATTTGTAAAGAAGATTGAACACATACGAAGTGTTCTTCCCTACACAGAATATAAGGAGATACAGAGACCTGCCATGTGGGTGCCTCATCATTTAAATTAGGCATCTTGGGAAGATGCTAAACAGCATCAGCAAAATAAGGAGGGACACATAAAATGTTGGCGGGGAGATTCAGAAGTCGGGATCAGCAACACCACTGTATGTTTAAATAAAGCCATTTTTCTCAAATACATAAAACAGGATCATGCCTTGTCTTCTGAGGAACAATTGTTTCTACTATTTAGCAAATATATAGGATTTCACGGACATAATTATCAGCAAAAGTGATTGCATCAAGGACAAATGAGCCTTGTGTTTTTCACTGTTGAACAGGGATTTTGTATGGAAGAAAAATGACATTGATAAGATTTAAGATCATGTATGCTAATTTGAGATCATTGTTTTCTGGAATCTGTGTTTCAGAGCAAGTGTTCAGATAACTGAAAAGGCAAAATAAGCTAATATTTGCAAAATGTCTATCAAAGTGTTCAGTAAGCACTCAGTAAGTGTTAGCTATTCTCACTCAACATCATCATCATCGTCATTCTTTTCTTCTAGTGGATGGTTATAGTTGTGCTTGGTCATGTAGACATTGTTTTGATGAAGGTCTTCATCAGAAGTAAAAGAAATAAAGAACTTTGTGCTCAGCCCATTAGCCTCACACTTGTACCCTAACTTACCTATTTAAATGTAAATGGCCCACAGTTAACTTTGATCATCTTAAATCAAGCACTGAAACAATTATCAAAAAATCTAGTTTCTAGTCTTACTCTACCACTCACTTTCATGTGACCTAGAGTAACTCTTATTCTCTCTAGGTCACAGAATAGATGCTATCTATGAATCCCTTTCATATCTAATATTCTGTGGGGTAGCTCAAGGGGCACAATTGCAGAAAAAGTATTATAATATATTGCATTTACTTTTAATCTGTCCTTGGAAGTCACTTCACTTCTGCCCCAAGCAAGCTCCACATCTTGTTTAAGAACGTCATTTCCCTGAGTAGTACTGCAGGCGGCAGAAACTTCCATTGCACAGTGTCAGTGCTGTGGATATTAAATATTTACTAGGGATAAAAAACCTGCTATAACCTACTTAGAACCAAAAATTGAACTTTTAGAAACTGTTTTATAACAGAGAGACAGATACCTGTTGTCTCCAAACTATCTTTTATCGTTTGTAGTGCCTTTGACCTTCATGTGGATTCTATAGCAAATGAAGTCGAACTTTTTTCAACTGTTTATCCCTGGGCAGTACCATCTGATATGAATAGTATTCCATCAAAATGTGTTTTTTTCCTGAGGAAGTCTCGCTGCAATACATCATCAGAGTGACAGCCAGTGTATTATACATTACAATAAAACATCCCCAGAGCAAAGGTACATGTGATGATGAATTATGCTAATATGTTATTGTCATTATGTTATCAGCACTCAGAGAGTGATTCAGTGAGATACATCATCAGTGAGAGATTATCTGATTCCATATTACTCAAAAAATGACACCATCGTGGAAAACCACAAGGAGATTCAGTTGATTAATAGGGTTGGTCATATTCTAGTGCCAGAGCTCATGTAGAGTGGTATATTAAAATGTCTTTTGAAACAGAAAACAAGCTAAAGAAAGATGAGTCCATGAGGTGAGGTTATAAAAGCACTGTCAATTTAAATACTATTACTGTAGACAGAGTGGAGAGTTAGTATAAACCAGAAGTCATCCTCTGTCCTTTATTCAAACGTGTGACAAAGATTTAGTTCTACTTAATTACTTTGAGAAAACGGAGAACGTCTTATAAGAAGCTGTCTGTTGTAAGACCATACTTATCCTAGCTTTCTACAGTCTACAAGTGACCCTTCATAGTGATATATGTATGCATTATGTCCCAGACACTGGACCAACCAAACATATCATGAAACTCTTGCTGAGTGGCTCTTTATTCAGGACATAAGTGGATCACTTTTGTTACAGCATCTTCTTGTCAACAGAACCTTGCAACCTTAAATGCTCCAACCATACTTGCTTAGTTCAACAGATGAATTTCTTACAGCTTTCTATATTCAAAACCACCAAACAACATCTGACACCAAATTGTTAGATTAAAAGAGCCAGACACTGTAGGTTGCAAATTAAAAAAATAAAAATAAAAACCAAAAACAAAAAAACAAAACATCTCATTTTTCCTGGCCTTGCTCGTTCTATTGCAATTGCAAAAGCTAGTACTTTTTCCTCACAGCTTTCATGCTCAGGTCACCAACCCATTCACAGTCAGAGCAGGTATGGGGAAAAGAAAAGGTGAGCAGCACGGTAGATCTCACTTAATTGGTATGTTCTTGATCTCATATTAATGGTCTGAGCTTGCTGGGTAATCGAAACTGACTTTTTTTTCTCATGGAATACTTTGACGAGTTCTTTGGAGACCTCCTCTCAATTACTATATGTCTCTTTCCTGAAGATTTCCTAATAGTCTGTGCCTTTTAGAGCTTACAGTCATTTCATTAGTCTCTCTTTTCCAGCTATTCACAGCTATTCATTCAATGTCATCTTACATTTTTGGACAAAGTTCCTTAAAAAAAAAAAAAAAAAAAGACCAAGCTGACCCCATTTCAGAAGATCCCATATCTGATCCACAGGAAATATACTCCTCTGCCTATTGTCAGTGAAAGCACAGTGGGATACTAATGCAATAATAATTACAATAACTGACTTTTGCTGAGTGCATACTATGGTCAGGCATTGCTGCATAAATTAACTTACGAAACTTTCCCAAAGAGGAAATGGTGGTATTTTTATCCTTGGAAACTGAAACATAGGGACATTGATTTACCCAATGTTGCAAAACCCAGAGATGAGAGCCAAGACTCAAGATTTGGTGGTCACAGCTTTACTGTGCATGCTTTTAACTATGATGTTAAATTGCAGATTTAGTATTAACACCAAATACTAAACTCAGCTTTAGAATGGCATACCAGCGTCCTCTCATTAGAACAGGCACCAACCAACCAGTGTCTCATCTTTAATGTTTTCCAGGCATGGACTCAAAACAAGTGCCTTGAATTCCCCCAAACTCCAATAGTAAATAAAAATTCTCTCAGTGTTCCTATCAAGAACCCTCACTAGATTTGACAAGAGCGTTGGCACAACATACCAACTACATTCTCCAAAAATAATTATTTCCATACCAGCCTCTTCTACCTCAGTGATCTGGGTACTGAGCAACAAGTCATAAAACCATTGTTTTTGGTTTTTTGCTCCTACTCTCCTTTTCAAACCGGTAATAATGTAGGAGAGGAATGTAACATAGAATACTTACTATGTAATTTTTTTCTCCTCAGCCTTTCTGGGCCTCAGCTAAAATGGAAACAGAAAGAGACAGAAATTATAACATTCTTTCACGAAAATAAAGGCCATTTTCTGTCACCTAAAAGACAAGGATACAAGAGAGTATGGCTTCTAGGAACGAGTGGGTCTGTCTCCCGTGTCAGTAGTAAAAACCTGAAAAGATGAATGTGTTCCAGACCTCAAGAAATGTTTCAGGGTCATGAAGGGGATTTTTACTTTAGCTGATTTATTTGTGCAATTTCAATAGGGTGGCCTGTTCTAGAGTGCTTCCAGGGATCCGCTGGTTACGTCATGATGAAGCTGGTATCAACCTGTCAGTGTGCAATTTGGTTTGGAGGTGTGTTATCAATTTCCAAGGTATCTAATATCCTCACCGGAGCTGACAGGGTGTGGGGCACTCTGCACCCTAGCGATCATTGTAGCCAGCCCTCATCTCCAGACGGCTTCCCTTTAACACTTCCCAAAAACACTCCCAGAACAGGTCCTATGACTCTTCTCTCCTCCTAGATATTGTGCTTGGCCTTAGTTTTATTGGCATGCTAATTGAAGTAAATTATTAATGCATGTTTAAGATAAAAACAAAGCATTAAAGATAGGATATGTTTGTTTGATTCATCTATCCACTAAGAAAGAGTTATTGCCTTAAGGAGAAACCAGCAATGACAGCAACAGAATTAGTGACAAGCAAGCCGTTTCACAGCATAATTCTTGACATCAAGTTTTTTATAAAACTGTGTTTTGCCACCTAAAAACTCTTCTCCCTTAGGGGAAAGGTATTTCCCCCTGTCTTTTGCCTCTATAAGTTGAAAGAGGAAAATCTGGTGCCTAAAAAAGTGAAACAGTAAATTGCAAGATAATAACACAATATGATTAATAGGTAAAGCTCTTTACATTTATAGAATATTTTACCCATAAGACTTTATTGAATTTTGACAAAAGTAGAACAGGATCACATAGCACTGGTCTGAAGGCAGAGACATGTGTCCAAGTCTCAGATCGGACGCTTTCGCGGGCCATGTCACTCTGGACAATTTCCACTCCTTGGCTGACCTCCCTTTTCTTTGTCTGAAGATAGTGTCAACTGTTTTTATTAGCAGTACGTAAACTGAGCCTAGGATCTGTGCCTTATTCATCTTTGTGGCCACAGGTCCTAGTCCAGTGGCTGGCAATCAATGCTTCATGATAAGTAAATAAGTCTGCAAGGGATTATCATCTTCTGTTTACAGGTGTGCAGAGTGAGCCTCAGAAAGTTTCTGTGGCCTCGTTTTTACACAGCCAGTAAGGAAAATCCCATGGTAGGTTGGAAAAGAGGATCACATTCTGGGAATTCTGACTCATGTGGAGTCCAAAACAGAAGCATTAGTCACTATGGGAGAGAACATCCACATGTATATTGAAAAGTTGATTTCAGGAACATATATACTTAAGGGCATTCCACTGGGGGGCAAGTTCATCCCCCTCGTCCCAGCAGATTCTTACAACCAGGAACAAACGCTGCGATGCCATCCCTCTTGGTGTAGATAAATGTGTAACAGGGATACCACATTGTTTCCCATTTTGAAACGACAGAAATTTTTCTCATGAATATATCCTACAACGTTTAGCACAGAGACTAAACATAAAAATAAATAACACTAATAATTATTCTCATATGAGCTAAGCACTGTTGCAAGCATTTCAAATGCCTTCTCTTCTTTAATCCACAAACTAGCCCTGTGCGATACTAAGATTATCTTCTCCTTACAGGTGAGAAAACTGAGGTAGGGGAGGTAAGAAAATTTGCCAAAAGGCACAGAGCACTTGAGGAGCAGAGGCAGGATTTGGATCTAAGCAGGGTGACCGAAGGCCCTGTGCTTTTAACCTCTATACTTCACTGACCCAGATAGTAAATAGAGAAATACAGGACACACAGAAAAGATCCTGATATGCAAAAAACCAAAAAACAAAACAAACAAACAAACAAAAAACAACTGTGCTTCACAGACCAAAAAAATGTCTAGAAAACATATGGAAATTAATTCCTTTTTGCCTCTATTTCTCTTATGCAACAATTTTCTATAACACGTGTTCAGATAAGCGTTTAACTAAATATATTTTGTCTAAACTTGCATATGACTTGAATAAATACCCTGAATTTCCAAGGGTGACAGAAATACTGATTCTGTGGCAACTGTCTTAGCCCAGGTTCCCTAGAAAACAGAGTCTCAGAATAGAATTTAGAATGATGAAGCTTTATTTGGGAGGCACAAAAGCAGGGCACCTAGACCGAGGGGAAATGGAAGTGAGGCAGGGAAGAATGTAAAGCAATACCACAACCTGTTATTGTACTTGCTACTTCCACAAAACATAGCAGTTAAGAGATGAGTCCCCTAACCATGTAGAACTTCTCCAAATGGGTCGTGTGGAGAAAGTACGCTTTGAAATCATTCATGGGAAGAAAGAAAAAAAAAGGGGATTTCTCTATGCAACTCATTCCCATCTCCTGTTTCCCAATGGCCAGTGTTTGCTGAATTGTGAGTGAATTCCCCTTTGCTTCCAAGTTGAGTGGCGTGGCACCTTCATGGCCTCATGATATGCCAAGTTTCACATTCGTCAGTGTGGTATATCCAGTCCAGAATTGAGGGAAGTCACAAATTCTGAGCTGATAGCTAATGGACCTGAATGAGTGGAGGTAAACTTGGCATTCCCAAGGCAAGTGCCCAGTCAGCCCTCAGGGATGGCAGCATGGTCCAAGAGGCAGAGGACGCTAATAGAAACTGACACATTCTTTAACATTTGTGTGACTTTTAGGAAATCAACTTTAGCTTAGACAAATGGAATTGGAAGTCAAGGCCACTAAGAAAGAGCCATCTCCTTTTTAAGGTATGGCAACACCTAGGGTATAGGCTATCAAGGAAAAAGAAGTATACACATACACACATACAGTACACATATATACATACATATGTATATTATACATATATATAGTTTCCTTCGATATCACAAAATATTCAATGCTGTGTATTATAATCCAACCACAACCACTGGATTTTTAGAAATATAATTCTGAAAAGATTTTCATGGGTATTCAGAGCCAGCTTTCTATCAGTGGTAGATCAGCAAGCCTAATAAAGCAGGAAGAAGAGCAGAATATTAGGAAACTTACACAGGCCACATCACACGCCAAAGACCAGGAAGCAGGTGGGTGGTGTCAGAGGGTAAAGAAGGGTTTCCCTGCTGGTAGGCAAAACATGGTATCTGGAGCATCTGGCACCAGATAGTGAGTGGAAGGCAAACAATCTGTGCTAGGCATAGCTTATAAATTTTAGGATTGAAAACTAGTATCACTTTATTCAGCTGAGACCTATAAATAGGGGCAAGACAAATATCTATGTATGCAAAGTAGACAGAGATTGAGCTCAAATAACCAAGCAGGAGCTAATGGACAAGGATACCCACAAAGCTCATTCAATTTTGAGTCTTACAGTTTTAGGGGCTTCCCATCTAGGGGTAACAGCAGCCCCTAGGCCTAAGAAAGAGCTTAGTACACCAGTGATGGCTGGGTATTCCTTCTTAGGGAGATGAGAGGACTGTGAAGGGCAGGGAGTCAGACTAAATGCCCAGGCCAGTTTCCTGAATGAGAGTACACTAACAGTTAACCAGATTCTTTCAGCAAACATTTACTAAGCACTTATATCTGATATTTAATACATATTTCAGACTAGCAACATATACAAACATTCTGCAATTTGTTGATTTCAATAGTCTGCTTTAATATATCTCTACCTGAATATGTTTCTCATGATCATGGAATATATCTGTACATGTGCATATATGTATACATATGTGTAATTTTCATTATCATTTAATATTACTATTTGAATTTGTCCAATAATGGTTACCTACTTTCTAGGCTGTTGTGCAGTATAATTCATACTTGTCTGGCTTTCGGATTCACCTGTATTCCTCCTTTCCATCCCCCATCCAGCTAATGCAATCAATTCCTTAAACCACTGGTGATTGAAATAATGTACAGAGGTACCTAGCTATTTCCCCAAATTTATAAATTGGGTGCCAAGTGGAAAATAATGTCAGGTATCTGCATTTCTAATTTAGTGCTCTCAAAGGTAGCCCTCTGACAACTGGCAAAAGTATCCTGCTCTGACAGCCTGACCCTGACACTCCAATTAAATATAAAAGCAGATCTGAATCTTTTTCACCCAGTTGTACTCTCAAGGCTAGTATAACTTGGCTGTCACATAGAGCTCTTTAAATCAGGCTGCCAAGAAAATATGATTGTAGTACAGAATTTAGCATTCAGAAATATTCACTCCCCTTTCACTTACACAGATTTTTAAGGGTCAAAGCTATGCATTTTTATCAGATATTTTATTATCTTTCAACCTTTGTGAAGATCAATGCATTAGAATAGAGGAGGAACTTTTTCTCCTTTACTGCTGAAGTGATTTGGTACAAGGAAAATACTAATGAGGATTTTTTTATTAGTTACTAGAAGTTCCCATTGGACAACATGAAAAAGTTTTAGAAAGAAGATGGATGCAATGTTAAAATTCCGTAATACTTTTGGAAACTAAGCATCGGGTCAAAACAGATGAGCATTTATGAAAGGGATAAAAGTGTGGAGTTTTGAATTTTCTTAGAAATACAATGCTTCCAACTTGCATCATGTTTCAGCAAAAGTTTAAACCATAAGAATCCTGATTTATGAGTGTAAGGAACGAGAGAAACTTTTGGAAGTAGGCTTTTTGCATTTATTATAAATGCAATATAATTCTTATTATAGGCCTAATAATGATCAGGGGTTTTTCAGCATTTTTCCAACCTAGGATGGATACCTCAAGTTAGTCACTATCTTCCTTATCATTTTCATCCCACTGGTGATACTTTTAGGAGGTAGCATGCAAGTCATTCTGGCTTCAACTCCCATGGGTTGACTGAATTACATTATTTTATAGGTTCCATCGTGAACTTCATCATTTAACAGAAGTGTCTAGGATTTTCTCTTCAAACAAACAAAAATCCTAAATACAGAAATCCAGGCTAAATACAGTTAGGCTATTATCACAATTTTATCATCACCAACATGAGCACCTACCTTACTCAATGTGTCTCTTTTTCCTTAAATTAGGAAAGTTGATCTTTCCTAGATAAGAGCCACAGGAGAGGGAGGGTATGATCATATTAGGGTTCATGAAAGTGGAAGATTGACAGCCCTGGCTGAAGTCAGGCAGAAAGCAGTGAGCCCTGGGGAAGCATTGCTGACAGCATGCTAATGCACTATAACGCTGATATGAAACTTCCTCCAGATTCCAGAAAAAAGCCGTTTGGGAAGAGCCTGTCAATAATGTAAAACTGGGCCTAGTGGTTCTGGCTGTGGACTGCTAGCCAATGTCTACCCACGACTAATTGGAGAGGACCAAACTCATGTTTCAAATGAAAAATAGGAGCAGAGCCATCCTCAAATGAAAGGAGCTTTCCTGCAAATTAGAATGTTATTTGTTAAGTAGTATTATGGGGTTTAAGATCTCTGGTATTTTTCTATAAGCAGATTTTTTTTTCTTCCTGAATTCTCTGAGCTCTGCTTTAAGTTCAGTTTTGTTTACCAGAAAGATATGAGTACAAGTTTAATGCTGTGAGAGACGTTTTACTTAGAGCAATAATATGACAAGCAGAACTGAACACGTAGCAACTTGCACATCACATAAAGCTTTCAGCCAACGCTGGATTTAAAATCACCAGTGAACTAAAAAACTAAAAACAAAACAAAATGTAAATACATGCTCAAGGTTTAGATGAAAAGCACCCTGTCCAAAACACAATTAAATAAATTATCTTCTCGTGTGCTTAAAAAATGGAGGAAGCTATGGCAAGCAGAACGGTTGTTTTTGTTGCCTTGAATTGCTTCAACAACTTGACCTTGGGTTGAATTCTCTGGAGTATAACATTGAGCCCATATGAAGTCCTTTTCCCTGAGCAAATCTGTTTTCAGAGGGGGGAAAAAACAACTAAAAATTGATCCTATAGAATTTCATAAGTGACAACAGTGAAAAACAACCTTTCTGAGTGAATTTTCTTTCTTCTACCCACTACACATAGATATGAGAAAGCAAGAAAGGGGGCAAGGGGAGTTGAACACTGTCCTTCTTCCCCTTCAGGTAAACTACTCAAGCTATAAATTTAATATGGAACAAATCACTAAATTATTATGGATTAAATGGAGAAGATAAATTGTTTTTTAAATGTGGCATTATTAATTTTAAATATAAGAAATCTTTATAGTCTAATTAGTCCATCCTTAGAGGATTTGTTCTAATACATAAATGTAAAGTATATGTAAATGATGCTTCCATAGTGGATGATAGTCCTTGAGAAGAGAATTTCCAAAATTAGTTTTGAATATTCTCCTTTAACTTTGTTTATATGATTGATTTGAACTTTCCATTTTAGATATGTTAAGCAGAGTAAATGTCGTCCCATTCTTTTCTGGAATATGGCAAATATCTAATCAGAAGAATTGAAATAAATGCTTTTAATGTATAAAAATGTGGTACCATATGTGACTATTACAGAATTATTAATAATATTACTAACTCCCTAGACGTGGCAAGATTTTGCTGCTGCTTTTCTTCCCTCTCTCTGCCCCCAACAGCAATCCACAATGCAGCCAAGGTGATCTAAAACAATAGCAAAATCCCTGATTTTATCACCTCATTGCTTGAAATCTTTCAGTGGTTTCCCATTGCCATGAGAAAAGGTCCAAATTGTTTAAGTGCATTAGGAAGCCCTACATGATCCCATGAGCTGCTTGCTTCTCTAGCCTCTGTCTCTCCCCACTCCCCTGTCTCCCATTCTAGTCAGTTACAACTTCTGTCAATATCTTCTAAATCTGTTGTGTTCTCTCTTTCATACCTGTTCTCTCTACCTAGATCAGTCTTCCCTACCCCCACCCCTGATCTCCTCCTTTCTCACACCTCTTATTTGTTTAACTCCCATCTTCCATAAGGTCCAAGACTAGACATCATTTTCTCTTGGGAGCCTTCCCTGATTCTCCCTTACCTTGGCACCTATCACATTTCACAGCATCTTTTATTATGTGTCATTATCATCCATTAGATGATAAGTACTATCATGATCTTATGCTACATCACCAACGTTCCTACAGTTAATATTAATGGAGTATCTATAATGCTCAGACTCATTTCTAAGCACTGAGAAAACAGCAAAGAACCAAGCACACAAAATCCCTGCCTCAGGGAACTTGTCTTCTGCACATACAGTAAACACTTACTAGCAAGAACAGAGTAAAAGAAAACAGGATGATAGAGAACAAAGGGAAGAGAACAGATTGAGAAGAATGCACAGAGTGAAATAAGAAAGGGCCGGAAGACATTCAAGGTAAAAATGGGACTCATAGAAATGCAAGTTGATCTCTTAAAAGGCCCCACTCCAACACTAGATAGGCCCTCTGTTGTTTAAAACTTTGCCATTGGCTTGTGATATTTGAAGATGATAGAGATCATGCCTTTTATCATTCTACTTGCAGCCAAGTACCTCCAGATTCTGTCATTCAGCATTCTAGATATGTCCTCCAGAGCCATCTGCTGTCCACAATGAATAAGGCTTCAAAACCCAAATGATATACTGAAACCTGAGCAAAATAAGCTGGTAGCTTATTTTATAAGCATTGCTTCTCCAAAATGTATTCACTGGGAAAATCTGCTATAAAACAGTAGACCTTTCAATCTGCTTGGTATGATGCTTGATTGCACACACTTATTGCAGGTGATTCTGCAAGAAATAAAAGTAATTTAATTTTTTTTATTAGACATTCAATGTACAGGTCGAAAATAGAGGTTTAGGCTTCCTGTCATCCCCTTATACTTACAAAATTAAAAGAACTTATTTGCACTTTTACCATGTGATTCAGATCTTTGAGCCACAACAAAATTACAGTGAAAACAAAACAAAAATCAATCAAATCAAAATGTATACAATTTTGCATACAGAAATAGGGATGCATCCGAAATCATAAAATCCTGTGCCTTTCAACTCTGTTCCTTCTGAAGAGATGCCCTGGCCTCTTTGTCTTACTAGTCAAACTCCTATCTTCTTTTAAATTCTACCTAAAACTTACCTCTGTTATGTCACCTTTCTGCTTCTCCCCATAGTCTTCCCAGCAGCTAATTCTTTTTTTTTTTTTTTTTTTTGCTGTCGAATGAATCTAGTACAGACTTCTGTTAGAGCCCTGACCCTTTGTGCTGCCATTTTTTGTTTACATCGAAGTCTCTCCTACTGTAACATGATCTCCCTGAGGACAGAGAGGATGTCTCTGTGACTCAAAAACCTGGCATGTGAGATTTGTTAAAAAAAATTTTTTTTGACCAAAAAAAGAATAAGAAAATGAATGAATGAGTAAATGAAAGCCACCAGTGACCTTCAGTGCCTCTCTGGGTGAGGCCCTTTATAAACTGAAAATTCAGATTGGGAAATTGCCCTTTCATCTTTTCCTTACCATTAACCAAGTTCATAATAATGACTAAGAAGGAACTAAAAAGTGAAACTTGAATTCCACTTATACAGTATGGTTCCGAGACTGTGCTTTTCATTTCACATCATTTCCCTAATTCATCTCATCCGGTTGTCCCCTCAGCAAATAATCATTAAATTCTATCATAATCATAGCACCATGCTAAATACCACAAAGTAGATTACAAAGAAGAATAAAAGACCCTCCAAGATTTTTATAACCTTTCTGGGAAGACAGTACAATTTAAAAATCCAGATCATAGTACACAGACGGTACCTGATGCTAAGTACCAAATGAGGAGGCAGACAGTGGTTGTTACAGGCAGGCATAAGAGGAACAATCACTTTAGTGATGAACAAAATAGAAGCTAAAGAAAACACTAACAAGACAGCATTCCACGTTGGAATAACGGAACGGATGGAGGTTTGACTGTGTACATTTCAGCAACTAAGAAGCTAAGGACATAAGACAACTGTCCTTCATATGGTAATCAGTTCATCACAAATTTAAAACTTACTCAAAATAATAGCATTTTAATAATTCTCTCAGCCAAAGTCTAGTTTCTAAATAGATTTATCTGTATAAACATTTTTTGGTATCTCCAGGTCCAGGTACTTCCTTTTCTCAAGTTCTTACCCGCCTTTGGATGTGAGCCCCTGAGTAATGCTTTCCACGGAGTAATGCTTCCTCAGTCATTCAGAAGATTGTGCCCTCTCCTCTGTTCAGTGGCTGGTCCCAAATAGACTGCCCTAAAGATGTCATTATGTCACCTTGTCTCCCCTCTTTGGCTTATGCTCAGATCTAGCCTTTTTGACAATGGGTAATTTGAGGTCACAGGGATGCTCTGAACTGATGTATCACAACACTTGATGAGACAGCGGCAAGAGAGGACCTGTTTCTCAGATCCGTTCACTCAAAGTGTGGGTCTGTCGCAAGAGTCGGATTTAATGGATAAACTGCTTGTGGGCATAATGATGATGCAGGAAGCCACTGAGCACAGAACTTTTTGTCTATGTTTCCTTAGACAGAAGTGGAGGTTGTCCCTTCTGTTTTAACTCACTAAGGGATTCACATATTAACAAATCATGGGATATTAAAACTTCACAGGAGCTACAAGATCACATAGTCCAACACCCTCAATCTACAGAGACTCTGTAACTTGTCCAAGATCACACAACAAATTAGTGGGGGGGAAAGGGGGATTAGAAGACACACATTTGGCTCCAAAGTCACTTTCTCTCCCTATATTATACTTTGTCCTTCTAAAGTAAACACCCTGGTTTATGAAAATCACCACTGTGTATGCCCTAGGGCCTTCTACACTTTCTCCATCCTTTTTGAATATTTGTTTTCAAACAAGGTTATAAGTAATGCTAGTATAAAAGTAGATATACCTCATTTTATGTAGTCCCTTTTTCTAAAATTTGGGATCTGAATTTTTCCCCAAATGCATAGTATCAGATTATGGAAGTAGATAGATAGCATAAGTTGTTGTTTTTTTTTTAATTTTACTTATTTTTTTGGCAGAGAGGGACACAGTGAAAGAGGGAACACAAGTAGAGAGGAGTAGGAGAGGGAGAACAGGCTTCCTATGGAGCAAGGAGGCCAGTGTGGGAGCTGGATCTTAGGTCCCTGGGATCATGACCTGAGCCAAAGGCAGAGGCTTAATGACTAAGCCACCCAGGAGCCCCAATGGCATAAGTATTAATCACTGCCTGTTATTAGTATTATTCTTATAGGGCAACTTGGTAAGAAAGCAAAGTATTGACTCTTTAGTGGTATACATCAATTTGAGGCCATTCAGATAAAAATGCTTTATAGACATTGGTGTTATATACATGAAGAACTCTATTATTTTACATATTACATTAGCATTTAATGTGTTAAATATCTCAGTATTAACGGCCCACATAATCTTTTACTCTCCTTTATGATTTATGTGGTACATTTTTTAGAACTATTCTGCGTTAATATCCATACATCTTTGCCATAAGTAGTATAGACGAGAAGCTTAAGAAAACTTTGTTAAAATACACTGCAGAAGGAACAGAGTGGTAGCTAGTCTTCTGTATAGCCAGATTAAAAAGAAAAAATAAGAGAGACAGATAGGAGAGAAAAGATGAAGGGTAGAGTGCTACTGTCCAGGAAGGGAGGAATAGGATTTTTCACTCTATTAATATCCACTCTCCCCTTCAGACCTTACCATACAGTATATTCACAAAACCATAATGAATGATAGGTTGTTTTGAAAAAAATTACCTCTAGTGTCAGTGGTATTTAAGTTATCTACACTCAGACACAATGGCAATCCTCATAATAATGTATATGTTTAATTCTAGCACATTACAGTAACATTTTGTCCTACTTTATCTGCCTTATAGGATGGCATAGAGAATCTAATTTAACAGATGTCCCCCAGAACAGTGTTATTCACTTAATGATGTAGTACCTATGTTCTCATCGAAAGAGAGTACTGAGAAATAGGTGGCAATGAATTATTTTCAGGAGCAATTTAGGAGGAAGCAGGTGAAAAGGATTCTAATTCTCGAGGCTTTGAATAGCACGATAAGCACTGTTTTATTACGGGAACAAAAAAAATTAGCATTCACTGAGCTGTTTATGCATTTAGACAATGAATAAAAATGTAGTATAGTTCCAGGTAGATAATGTGAGGAGAGGAGAATGAGAAAGTCTTTCCTTCCATACTTAGGAATGTTTTTAGAGAGTAGAAAACAAAGCTAGCGACATAGCTATTCATGTTTATTTGAAATCATTTTTCATTTGGTCCTATTCTTTATGAAAAACGTGGTCCAAATAAATTTCAAAAGTAGATCATTTTTCGTTTCCTAATCAGAAAAGGAGGTTGCATTGAAGTTCGAGTTGGGGAGGTGACAGCACTGCCTACAGTGGCCAGGAAGATAATGGAAATAGGGTGAGCGTGATTGAAGAAGATTCAGTGAGATGGCGGAGTGGTGGAGCTCTGTTTAAAGACATTTAGAGACTCTAGGGGGGAGAAAAAAAAAACTTAGCCATGGAAAATCTAACTGTATGTCCATTTCAACTCAAAGCTAAACAGTTGGTTAGCTCTGGATTCAGTAAAATCCAAGACCACGAGACGTCAGTGAACACCCACCTTTGGGTCCTTGGCACAGGGGGTGAAAGCCCGGAACAAGAAACAACTGTTAGGAAGTCTTTGTCTTAGATAAAGGTATTAAAATGGCTGTGGCCTAAAACAATGCTATTTACCATAAATTTTTACAGCACTTATCTTCCTATAAAAATTGGTTATAAAGAACCAATGACTTATATTTTTAAAATACTATGCAGGGGCGCCTGGGTGGCTCAGTGGGTTAAAGCCTCTGCTTTCGGCTCAGGTCATTCGGCTCAGGTCGTTTCCGCTCAGGCCCAGGGTCCTGGGATCGAGCCCCGCATCGGGCTCTCTGCTCAGCAGGGAGCCTGCTTCCCTGCCTCTCTGCCTACTTGTGATCTCTGTCAAATAAAAATAAAACCTTAAAAAAAATAAAATACTATGCAAGAAGGGTCTTCTGCTTACAGCAGGAGTGTCTCAACCTGGCATCTATAATCACATGTTCCTGATGCAGCACTGTGTGTATGTGTGTTTCTCTGGGTGCACTCATGAGGAGAGAAGGTTTGTAATTTACCCCCTGTATCAAACCCCACAAAGAGAAGAGAAACACTCGGGAAAAGGCAAGAAATCCTTTGAGAATCATTATCAGGCCGATCCAGCTGTAGGCAGAAATCTGGCTGCCAACATTTAGCCATAGATAATGTTCTTTGATGACAGAATTATACCCATGAAAGAATGAGATGAATAAGATATGTCTTCAGTCTCAGAAGGGCACTGGTGGTGCACTGGCAGGAAGCTAGGCATAGAACAGAACGTACTGAACCAAAATAGATTTCTTCAAACTGGACAAGACAAGTTTAAATTATAAGAACTGAGTCAGAGCTTGTCTACCAACAATTGATTTGTTGCCTCTGGCTCCTAAAAGCTCTTGTGTGAGGAGACCACCTTGAGCCTGGCACTCTAAGGGGTAGGCTAGTAACTCCAGATTAGAAAACTGGTATGCTGACATGGGCTGGAGTTGCCAAGCAGGTCCGAAAAAAAGAGACATTTTAAGTGCATAAATTAAAGAGACAAGTAACATTTCCAGAGTGCCTACCATATGTTGGCAGCTAAGAGGGGCTTCAGTATACTATCTCATTTAATCCACTTAATAAATGTTATCTAGAAATCTATAAGAAGATTTATCCTTTGTGACTACAGATGAATTTCTTCCATCATAGTCTTCCATCTTTCTTCCAAGGACAGATATTATCCTCATATTTCAGAAAAGGATAAAACTTCACACAGTACCAAAGTTGTCCTAGATCAGTAAACTTCAATGAAGGAGGGAAGTACACATCCCTCAGAGAGGGAATGGGGATGTATTTTTAAAAAGGCTTACACAATATAATGTAGTTGTACACAATGATATTTGTTGATTTGGGAATACAAACAAGAATGAGATGCTCAGAGATGGACTTCCCTCTCAAGAGCATTAATTCTCAAGAGAAAAAATAATCCCCCTGTGAGGGTTGGGTTGTCTGTTTAACTAGCATGTGAGAGAGTGATTTGCTCTGACTTCCTAGGACACCACACTGAATTAAGGTGGAAGTCTTCAGAATGCTAATTCCTCCACCATAGTTTCCCAAACCAGACCACCACTGCCACAGATAATCCCCACTGACAAGAACTTTTCATGTAAAATGACCTTTCAGTAAACAAACTAATGCCTTTCATCTGACCTCAGTAAGTGTCCGTATAATGAGTTTTCCAAATAACCAGTGGTTGCTCATTAAGTGTATTTTAACCCATTAAGAGTAAAAAGCAAAAAGGGGGGAAAGTCAATGTCCTGGTTTCGTGCCTTTCTAATATGTTTTTTCATACTCTTGCCTTTTTAAACCAAAAGTGATTAAGTTATTTTTTACCCTTCCTTACTACTCAGGATGATCCCTGTGACCGTTAATTACTGGTCTGGGATGTGAAACAAGAGTGTGCTTATCTCCACTACCGCCTGTCATCAGGCTATCTGTCTACATGGACTAGGTACAAACTCAGATGGCCTATCTATTCAGTTTAATGGGAGCCAAGAAACTGCAGGCACATATTAAAACTCACTAGAGTTTATTATTTTATGATCATCAATTCAAATTCCCTCATTTTCCAGATCTGAAATATAACTCAGAGTTAAGATTTGCCCAAAGTCACACAATAGATTGTAGAAGACTTTCATCTCATAAAGTAAAATATTTAGTTAAAATTGCCATTAGAAATTTCTTAAACTAATCTTTAAGCATAGTATATATGTTTTCTGTACTGTAATTCTTATATTCCTTGAAGTTCGGGTACCACAGAGGTAGATCAAGGGAAAAAGAAAAAGAAAGTCTGCAGGCAGATTGCTGTCTATTCGAACCATTTGCCTTTAAGATAACCATCAAACCCAGTGCATGAGAAATGGAGAGAGATTTAAGTGTTCTTGTTTCTTAGTGGAAGGTTTCTATTTGGTTTCAGAATTAAGCCTTTGTAACCTTACTATATTTCAATTGACTGTCTCCTCCACTGAAGATTAGAGGATCAGGTTCTAAACCTCAGATGTTAAATACAACCATAATACAAGATAGAAGGTGTACGGGTATAATACAAGGTTCCTAGTTGTTTCTTCAGCGCTTTTTCTGCTATGACCCCATTTTAGACAGCAAGCTCTGCATAGGACTTAAAAAAAAAAAAGCAGGAAAAAGGGGTTGCTGACAATCTTTTCAGTAGCCATCCAGATCCAGACCCAGTTTGCTTACTTCCTGTTTCTCCTTTGTTCCCTAAGTGATTAAGCTCTTGGCATAAGGGAAGTGCCAGGAACTGGAGAAAACTTTAGAGTTACATTCAGTCATTTTGATTAGCATTATTGGTAACTTTTTTTTTCCCTTCATAAACATATGGTAAAGCAACATGTAATGTTCCAATGATTGTGATTTCAAATCTAAAGTACTATTTGTTCATTCCTGAAACCTGAAACAAACATCTGGTGGTTAATGCTTTGAGAAAAAAGTAATTTAGTGCATTACCTCTGTCTATGATTCGAGATCATGGAAAAAATAAATAGCTGAGATTAAGCCACATGTTTGTTGGTCCATTCAACTTAAAAAAAAAAAAAAAGGAAAAAAGCTAAGCTTCTGTATTTCCTCTAAAATAGGAAATGGGATAGAGACCATGCCGTAATTGTAAGGACTTCTTCCCTTCAGGCTTATCTTGCACTTAGAAATCAACTATGCTCAGTCTATACCTTCCCACTAGGAAAAAAAAAAAAAAAAGATTTGAAAGCTTCCTTATCTCTATGCCATACAGGTTCAGAATTACTGAAGTCCATACATACTGTCAGGTTCATGTTACCATGCATTTTTATAAATTAGAATTATATCCCTACCTTAGCACTTCTGTGATGATTTTTCATCTTTAAGATTTATTCTAGGGGCACCTTGGTGGCTCAGTGGGTTAAAGCCTCTGCCTTCAGCTCAGGTATGATCTCAGGGTCCTGGGATCGAGCCCCGCATCGGGCTCTCTGCTCAGTGAGGAGACTGCTTCTCCCTCTCTCCCTGCCTGCCTCTCTGACTACTTGTGATCTCTGTCTGTCAAATAAATAAATAAAATCTTAAAAAAAAAAAAAAAAAAGATTTATTCTAGCTCTCACTCCGCATTTCAAGATGGCTCCTGGCATAGAATTTGAAGTAGAGACGTACTGTCCATTTTGCAGTGTTGCTCATCCTAGGTAAAAATCAATCTATCTTTCTTTCTTTCTTTTTTTTTTTTTTTTTCCTTTATAAGAGTGCTGTATCAGTCTGCTAGGGCTATCATTAACAAAATACCGGAGGCTGCCTGGCTCAAACAATAAAAATTTGCTTTTCACAGTTCTGGAGGCTCGATATCCAAAATCTAAATGTGAGCAGGTTTGGCTTCTCCTGAAATTCTCTCCTTAGCTTGCAGATGGCCATCTTCTTGCTGTGTCCTCACATGGCCTTTTCCCTATGCCTGCACACCTCTGGTGTCTCTTCATCTTCTTAGAAGGACAGTAGCCATTCTGGTGTAGGGCCCACCCTTATGACCTCGTTTAACTTTGATTACCTCTTAAAAGACCCTACCACCAAATATAGTCCCATTGGGGTTTAGGGCTTCAAAATATGAATTTTGAGGAAACACAATTCAGTCCATAACAGATAGAAATGCTATTAATCAAATATTCTGTAATATCTTCTCCTCACGGGAAAAAAATAAAATCTTAGGAAAGGGGAAAGTTTATTATTTACATGTGATATCAACCTATATGAAGTACAAATGTATACGTGAATCACTTATATGATGTATCATTTATAAGTGAACGCACCTAAAATAACCCTTAACTGTATTTTTTAGCCTGCCTTAATAGAACTCACAAAGATTTAGCAAAGGAACAGTCCCAGCAGATTAGCAATTCACACTTGAATTCAACACATTGTTTGCTGGAGAGACAAAGAAAGATCCAGAGTCAGAAATGTCAAACGAGACTGCTGCTCTTACATCTGTTCTGAAGTCAACTACAAATTTGGTCTTTATTCTCTGGAAGTGAGGCTTCCATATTAGAACAAACCTGAGCCTGACTTAAGCAGCTTCAAAATGCAGAGCCACAGGACCAAGGTGCTTTAGCCACAAATAGGCCATAAAACAAAGGCTGCTAGAGCACTGGTACACAAACACAAGTCAGAGTGTCCTTGTCTCCTCGTGAAGTATAGACCACGCTGGTTTGTGTTGTTTTTTTTTTAGAACACTAATTTTGTGTTGGATCATTTACAATATTTCCATTTCTGGATTATTTTTTCATGTTCTGTGATTGGGTTGCTTGGTTTAGTAAATAAAAATATAGGATGCCCAGTTGAATTTGAATTGCAGAGAAACAATGAAGTTTGATTTTTACTGTAAATGTCTCATGCAATATTTGGGATGTACTTATACACAAAAATATATTCCTTTATGGGACATACTTCAACAACAACAAAAGTATTTACCTGAAGTTATTTACCTGAAATTCAATCTAACTGTGGGTCCTGTATTTACCTGGCAATTCTACTCTGGGTTTAGAAATGAATCCTCCTCTTGCAACTCCCTTCCCCTACCCATCACCCTCTTAAACTACTATCAGCAACTTTGTAAATTTAATTTCCTGGCCTTAATTTGGTACTGCCACGAAGCGTGAACACCCCAGACCTCAGGCTTCTAGTTTCCTTCCATTATATTACGATGATATATGATTATCAGTTGCCCAGGGTTAAAACATTAAAGTTCGTTTGGCCCAGCTTTTCCTCCACGATGAAGTATTTACAACTTTGTATCAATATCCCATAATGCTACTATAATAACATTAGTAGACATGTATTTAATAATGTGGAGAGGAATCTCCTAATCTCTAAACCCTGTATTCAGTCACTCACCTGTAAAATCGGGGGATTGAATTTAAAGTATTATCCCCAAGGTTCCTTGCTACAAGTCTTTAAGATGAGGATTCCATTAATGCACTCATTTGCCTGGTGAACCCAATTATTCCCATTTCGGATGCATCGCTTTTCTCTTCAAGTAAATGCTTAGATTACTTAAAAAAAAAAAAAAAAGTAGTGTTTAGATTTATTCCATTCACAGCTTCACCTTTTAAAGGTGTCAGACCCAACTTCCTCAAGGGCCAGAGAATGCACCCTCTTATCGCCTCCCACCCCCGCTCACCCTCACATCGGACTTTGGGAGACGTGGGTAATCAGATGATGTGGTCGTGGAAGTGCGGCTATTGATGAGACAATTCCATCTTGGAGCGTCCTGACAGTTAAAGATCTGCGCTGCCTGCAGAAGCCAACAACGCGAAGCCAGAAAATGCGGTCCGGGCACAGCTCGTTGTTCTCTTCCGCCATCTAGTGGCCACAGCGGTGCTCTCCCCCCGCTTGACTTGCTGTTCAGAGCTACAAAAATTTCAAAGATTGTACATCAAATGAATGAATTGTTTTGTTCTTGTCATTACAGTAAAAAGGATTTATAGAGTGTTTTGAGAGATAAAATGTAATAAATGTTGATAAAAAATAAGTATAACACAATAGCTATCTTTAATACCTGAACAATATAGATTAAATTCATGCTATTTCATCTCTTTAATATGTTCAAACGTGAAAGGGAACACTGAAGAACTAGAATATAATCTGGCCTAAAGCGTTCCAAAGAAGAATTATCTTTCTCAGGTGCTCTTTTATAATGTTAAAGGATTTTAATTTAAAATAAATATAATCATAGATAAAAAAGAAAGAGGGAAAGTCCTGATAAACATTGAACAGAGAATGCCTCAGTTCTGCATTTAACCATTTCTCTTCAATTAAGTTAGAAGTTATTCTCATTATTATTTATACATGTAATACAATGTTTAATGAATGTTGGATCATATTTAGTTTTAATGTTCTATAATCCAGAACTTTCTTCAAATGGCACGATAGTGAGTTTAATTGTGCGAATCTAAAGTGAAAATAAATTTCTCCAATGAATGAAATAAAGTATTTCTGAAGTGTGACTTATTTCCCATTAAAGTTGCTAGCACTGAATAATTATTATAGGAAAAAATATTTCTGACATTTAACATTATTCTTGTTCTCTTATTTTTATTTAAAATGCCAATGCTATCACGCAGTATTTAGATCTTTCTAACAAAAGTTATTTAATTGGACTGCCACTTCATTTTTTAATACACTTGTGAGCCAGCTGAGAAATTTCCAATTTGTTTTCCAGGGTGGGAAAATTCCCATAAGGTGGACAGCCCCAGAAGCTATTGCCTACAGAAAATTCTCCTCAGCAAGTGACGCGTGGAGCTATGGCATTGTCATGTGGGAGGTCATGTCCTATGGAGAGAGACCTTATTGGGAAATGTCTAACCAAGATGTAAGTGCCATCAATAGTTAAACTGCCATTTCATGAGTATAAACACGTTAACACTGAGGAGTAACTATATCTTTTGCCCTCACTCAGATTAGCCCTTCTCTTCCTGAGAGTTGCTCAGGGTCTGTGGCTGAGTTTGAGAAGCTAAGTAACTTTTCACTCTGAGCTGTACTGCATGTCATAGGGGCCTGCTGATGGGCTTTGTCGTGTGATGCCTGGTCCACATCTTACATTCGAGACTCCTACACACGTTGCTCCTACACATATGACTGTGCTAATGCAACAGTCTTGACCTTCAAGTAACAAAGAATAATGTTTACCTTTCATTTCTTCCTGAGGGCAACGTAATCCGCCACTGTAAAGAGCAAATTAATTTAAACTAAATAATACTTAGAAGAAAAAGAGCAAGTACTTTCAGGCAATGTATTATCAGTATGACATTTGATATGATCCTTTTGAGATATGTGACCCTTTATGCAATTTCTCTTGTTCCTGTTTTATCTGTAAAAATTACCTTGGTGATTAATAATATTATACAACAGGAAAGTCAACACACGTGATCTCTGTGACCACCAAAGAGATAAAAACAGTAGTCAGGAAATGTAAGTACCTGAAAATGCCAATAAGTATACTGTTAGAACTGAAAATAGATTTTAATTTCACACTTTCTCATCTCAGAATTTGTGGACTTTGTCCACTCACTTGCCTTCCTCAATGCTAATGGGAGCTCACTTCTAATGTGCTTATGGATGTTCACAGTTTACAAAAAAAAAAGACAATTTAACCATAGAAAACCCCTATACATACTCAGATTAAATCTATTTTCACATCTCTTTTTGTTGTTGTTTCTGTTTTTCCCAGTCATTTGCTTGGGCATTCCATCGATCCCTCATACCTCATTCATTATTCCATCCCAACCTCAAGTTGTCCAAGGATCTAAAGGACTTACTGAGTAACAACACAGTTTTAATACCAGGAATGGAGAGGCCTGGGTTAGCTCACCATGGCAATTGTTTCTCCCTGACAGACAGTGTGACTTTTGAAGCTGAATCCTACTCAGTCTATGGGGACCTGTTGACTCTGGAGAATGCCAGGTCTAGAAACCTACATGGCAGCAAGTTTGAGGTCACACACACTTTTCAATCATTGCTCTCCAATGAATATCATCAAAACACAGAGCCCATGTGGGTAGGTCCCATAGAGCATCTGCCCTTAAGTATAGACTGTGCCCTAACCCGTGACCTCGGCTCAACTCCCAAAACTTAAGACTTTTGGATCCAGGTCATTTACCAAGAGTCTACTATTCTTCAGGGAATTTTATTTGAAGGACCTCATTGCTCTTTTCTACCACTGGGCCTTGTTTGAGGCAACTTGTGATCGCCAGTCCAGCTCTTCTTAAAATTGAATCTCAGAAGCAGAAATTTGCCCCTTTAATCCTGAAAGAAACTAACTTTTTTAAAAAAACCCATTATCCAAGGTAATGGAAGCCCTGCATTCAGTCACCATAGTTCCTGCTTTGCTCTAAGCTCAAAATAATGCTTGCCTACTTATCCTATTTTCTCATGACTAAATAGGCCACTCAAGCAAATCTCCAGAATAAAAAATCCTTTTCCCAGTGAGTTAGTCTCCACTGCACAGAAGAGCCCTCACTTCAAGTGCCATCTTTCATTAGAATCCCATTTAGTCCTTAACCAGTTCCCCCAGCAGACTTCAAATAAAAAATGCCGAATTCATAGGCTTCAAACATTACAAACAATATGCCCTTACAGATAAAAAGTTCCCAAGCATTCACAGCTGACATATATTTGTTGGCACATTATGTACCGGTACTACCATACTAATATATTCATTTATTCATTTAAAAATATTTATTGGATGCCTTCTCTGTTCTAGGAACTAGAAATAGAACAGAGAAGAAATGTTATATCTGGAAGGGACCAAAAGATTATCTAGTCCAGCCCAAGTCCAATGTACTAGTGAAACTGAGGTATACAAATGCGGCATGATTTCCCTAGAATCATATAGCGAGCAATTTGATGGTGATCTTAGAGGACATGCTAATAACCTTCTAGAATAAGACATGGGCAAGGAAAAGAAAGGAGGAAATAACTGCTTCTTTCTTGGTTTGGTTTACAGTCCATGTAGCTCCCTATGTAGCCAGTGATGTCTAGTCTTCATGGAGCTCCTATTCCAGCAGAAGGAAGATAGACTGTAAACAAAGTCAGAAGTGAAAGATGTAGTATCATAACATGATAATCCGTGTTTTGGGGGAAAAGAACATAAAAAGAGAATTAAAAAATGCAAAGGGGTTGATTTTGAATACATTATGTACAGTGCCAAATACATTCATCAAAGTCATTTCTGTGTGGTCATAAAGTCATAATTAGTTATTCTTCATAAACATTTATAAATAATCTTTCTTATAGTAGAATGAGGTAAATAAATGTAAAGAGAAATTCCATTATTTTTCCTGCCCCTGGAGTTATCATCTTACCAGCTAGGGTACACTGTACTGCCAATTAAGTAACCATGGCTATCATTATGGAGACTATAATGCAACAATAAAAGCCCACTTAATTTTCAAAGTGCCTCAGCTTCATGACCAATAAATATAATAAAAGGACTGAGTTAGGCGATTTTTACTATCCCTTTTAACAATAATAAGCTATGATTTTTAACATCTCTGGAGAAATTATCATACTTGTGTCGACAAAGGAATGATCCAGGTGGTTCTTTTCTGAAGCTTAGTACATTCCAGAATCTCTGCAGAGGTGACAAGAAGGAGACAGGACTTCCACAGAACACAGCGGGTACATGTTTAAGATACCACAGCACAAGCCAGATTTTTTAGGAGAGCAGCCTCTGAGGGGAAAATGTCCAAATGTGTAATTTCCAACATAGACTACCATGTAAATGGTTCTTAATTGTTGCCTAGAGGGTTCCCAACTCTGTTGTCGACCCCTCCCTTCTCGGATCTTGCCCAACAGCTTACCCAGCCATTCTGGCCATGGTTATTGATGATCTGTGGCCAAGATGACCATTTAGAGAATGATTCTGTCTATTAGACCTCATTTGGCCACAGAGACTATATCTGGAACCAGAAGAAGCTGTTGCAGCCAGTAATAGACTCCCGACATTAAGGCTATTTTCATTTGTTCAGGATTGCCAATGCCCACAGCACAGGGCTGAGCCTGAGTGCTCCCTCCACCCAGAGCTTGACTGTTTTTTGAGGACCAGGTAGAAACTAAGCTGGAAATTTTCATCATCTCTGAGTGGTTACCAAAAAGTACCCAAGCAAGAATCTAAAAATAAGGGAACAAAAGTTTCTGGGTGGGAAAGGGATTCAAACTCTTGAGGTCCTCAGATCAATACACGACCAGAGAAAAGTGGTAAGAGCTGAAATCTTTTATGTATCTTGTGACTATTTTTTGCTGCTGCTGTAAAGAGTTGAAATTCTGTTTAGCTTAACATATTGGAAGTCAGCATATCTGTGATGGATCCTGTAACCAGAATTTCTGTTTGGAAGCGGAAATAGCTTAATCAAAACTTTCCCAGCTGCTCCTCTCCAAATACCAGTTATTCCCTGTTTGTTCTGCATTTCTCATTTATTTGGTCAAAGTATTGTCTTTTGTTTGCCAAGGTGCATTTTAAATAAGGAAAGTAATATTTTGGAAAATAAAAATCCAACTATGTTCTTTTTGAATATTTTATATTTTTACTACATTTTGTGAGTTTAAACTGTGGGCTTAGTTAAATACAGAATGCTAACATGTTTTATGATTTTAAATGAGTTTAGGAAATTTCAGAACGTTTTTATGAAATAGTCCCTCTATTCTGTAGACCATGGCATATTTTATTACAGTGAACAATTCTGAGTTTGTAGAATCTGTTTTAGTGAATAATATAATGAGTTTCCCATAGGTCAGTAGTATTGTACATTAGGGAAAGGAAATGGGAAAAGAGTAGACAAGATTAGACCATAAAAGACCTAACAAACGTAACAGCAGGTGCCATCTGCTTAGCTAGTCAGCAGTTACTTATTAAACATGTGCCAGTCACTGGGCCAGGTGTGCCTGTGGGGTGGGGATGGAGAAATGGAAACCCAGTCCCTGCTCTCAAGGAGGCCACTATGTAGATGAGAAGGTGAACTTCTGATATTCCTAAGTCCTAGCCCTGCCCCCAAGGAGAATGTGCATTCCTCAAGGGTAGTCCTCATGCCTTCTTTTTTTTTTTCTATTTTTTTTAAGATAGAAACAACACTGTGAATGGAGCATAGTTATGTTTTTTTAAATATATATCAGAAAAAGCATGCAAACTATTATTCAGCATTCTTTTGATTATAAATGACAGAAACTCAACCCAAACTAACTTGAGTAAAAAAATTTTTAAACATTTCATTCATGAGACTAAGAAGGTTAGTGGTGCTGAATCCCAGGGATCATGCAGGGGTTTTAGTGGTTCCCTAGATCTGTTGACCTCATTTTCTCCTACAGCAAAGGTCCTCTTTGTTATACTCTTTACACTCCAGGGCTCAGCATTCCAGCTTGGCAACCTTGGCAGAATGAAACTTTTTTCCTCTGTGAAAACTCACATATGAATCCCAGAGAAGGCTCTAGTTGGCTCTGTCAGGGTCCTGCCCAACCCTGAACAAAAACGGGCCAGGGAAGTAGACACTGTGATTGGCCCAGCTAGCTTTATGTACCAGCCTGTGCCTTCACAGGCAGTGAGCGCTGTGATTGGCAGTTTCCCCATAACCACAGGCAGTGAGGGGGGAGGTCCCCCAAAAGAAAGCAGTTGTGTTGCCTGAGATATACTATTTTGTCCTTTTTTGGTATAAATTCTTTTTCAAGAGCAACTTAATTTACTGTAGTATCAAAACATTAACATCATGCATCACTGTATTCTAGTGAGGCAGCTGGTATATTGGCAAGATCATGAGAGATTTGGAGCAAGGTTCTCAGCCTCAGAACTATTGGCATACCACATATTGGGCTGAGTAACTCTTGGTCGTGGGGGGCTGCCTTGTACATTGTAGGGTGTTTTGTAGCATCCCCAGCCTTTACTTTACCCCTGAGATATCAGTACCATCTTCCCAGACATGACAACCAAAAATGGCCCCAGACATTGGCCAGTCAGAGATGGGATACAAAAATCACTGCCAGTGAAGACCCACTGCTTTAAGGCTAGAAAGAGCTGGGTTCAAATCCCAGCTCCACAATTCACTGGCTGTGTATCTTAGGCAAGTTGTTTAAGCTTTCTGATAACAGGATTCAGAATACTCAACTGCAGGACTGGGTAATATATGTAAAACACCTGGTACATAGAAGGTGTTTAATTAATCAAATGTAATAATCATAGTTTCCATTTTCTGAACTTAAATGAGCCAAGTATTTTAGATGATTAGCTCATTTAATCTTCAAAATAATTATCTAAAATAAATACTATTATTACTACCATTTCTAGGTAAGAAAGGTTTTCTTTCTAGGTACTGAGGCTTTCCAGAAAATTTAAATAACTTACTCAAGGTTACTAGTTAGTTAATAGTAGAACTCAAGTTCAAGCCCCTTGCTTACTCCAAAGTACATGCTTTTACCCTCTAAGTTATACTGTAGAAGTCTAATTTTCAAAGGAATCTCTATACTACAGAGGTTCTATATAATGAAATGAAACCATCTTTAATTATGCATGCCAATCTGTCACAAGAGAAGTGTTTTTGTTGTTTTCTATTAGCAGAAGAATGCAGATTGACTCGCTGTTGTTTGGAACTATAAATCTTTTTTGTAATGTTCTGTGTCTGGATATTAAAAATTTATAAAATGTAACATATTACATTTCTCAAAAGTATATACAGCAGTAGGTTAAAATCAAATTCTAATGATGGACAAATTAAGCCTACTACCAGAAACATGTCATAGACATGTTGAAGGTGTACAGCTCCTTGCTGTTTCCTAGCTTTTTTCTTCTTTTTTTAAAGGTATTGCTGGGTTATGTTTTATGTTATTTTCATCCAAGTTCAAGTAATTGTTGTTTATTATACAATGGAAGTACAATGTAATGCTAGGAGCTATGCAAGTTCCAAAGATGACACCAAGGGCACCACGGTCCTTCCAACACTTACACTGTACAATGTGCTTAACAGAAGAAAATGGAAGCAAAACATGAACAGTAGGCAACATTAAATAACCAAATCCCCACAGAGTTAATATGTAGGGAAAAAAACTAATACCACATAAATGAGAGGCTACTTGGCTTGATCTAATGATCTAACACAAAACCAGAGTCTTGGGTTTTGTTTTGTTTTGTTTTGTTTTTTCCTTGACATGATGCTGTTTAAAAACAAAACAAAACAACAAAGACAAAAACAAAAACATACACACACACACAAAAAAAAACGTGAAGCAATTTGAAACCCAAATGTCTCATGGGTATGGTATCATTTAGGCATATGCTATTAAGCTAGTTCATTTTTCCAAAAAGAGAGCCAGTATTAGAGAACGTCTTGTTTGAGGCTTACTAGGAAACATTAATGCTGCCTCAGTCTTTCTGAGGGGTTTATGCTCCTTAGTTTTCGAAAGCTTTTATAGAATAGTAAGTTTTGCTTTAGATTGCTTTCTGAAGCTTACATGAAGAAAAAAACTAGAGTTTATCTTCAGGGTTTTCTTTTTATAGGTCATGCAGTTGAAAAGAACCTTTTGACCTTATTGGAATTGATTTCTTTTTTTCAAAAATTTATAAAGGAAGAAAATAACCTTTTACCCTATTTCTTGTTTGTCCTCATAATTCTATAACCTTTACAATTATAGGTCAGTATTTCATCCAAGAATGGTGGATGGGTAGAATCCACTTACCTAGAAATGCAGTATGATTTTATGACTCAGAGAGTCCAGTCATTTCCAATTTTTGTCTCTGATTAGATTTTCCAAACTCTTCTTTATTATGTAATGGTCTTTGTGTAATGATCTGTGTAAGAAAGATACAGGAAATTGCTAAAGGCCCATTCCCATTATTTCAACCTTTCCATATTACTGAGGGAATTTTTGCATTTATTTGAATATGTACTATACCAAGGCAATTGCCAAAATGGCCTTCCTTTGCACAATTTTTCAAGAACTGCTACAATAGCAGCATTTTAATTAAGTATATACTAATTATACTAGCATGATGCACGTCTTCTAGAGTTAAGAGTAATAGAGAATATTATGAAAGGCAATCAATCACCATTGTAAATAATTCAGATGGTAAAGTTCCAAGTAGAGGAAACCAATAACCAATATGCTACTACCACAGGGTAATTTTCAAGGGAAACTTTTTTGTAACTAAATGACCACAAAGCTAGAAAATGTATACATGCCAGTAATGTTTTCATAAAAAATTAATTATACCTTTGATATATTTACATATTAAAATATATTTACAATCTTTAGCTCTTAAAATTTTTATTCCATCTTTTGCTCTCTTTGGAGCATTTACAAAGAGGACATTTTAAGAGCCCCCTTTTCTTTGTACTCATAAACTTGATTTCCATATGTCTTATCTTGCCAGGATAGTCTCTAGCCCTGTCTAGGGTTTGGTCTCCCTGCATTTGGAATTCTATGGGAAACAGTCCTATTCTGTGAAGGCCAAATCTAGACCTGGAGGTTACAGAACCTCAGGATGTAGAGAGGTTACCAAAGGCCCTGCAGATAAAGACCTCAGTGACTCTAGCTTTTTGAGCTAAACGGTACAATTGCAAGCATTAAATCCAGTTGTCTTTTCTTAGTTAATGAGGACATAGAGGCCTGCCCAACAATTTAGGACTTAGATGCAGTTCAGGGGATTGCTTTGCTAATGCTCTTTGCATGACTTACAAACTGAAACATCATTACATAATGTTAGTTATTTGTCACAACAAGTGTGACTTTCAACCATTAGGGGTAAACAATTCTCCGAATGCCAAATCTTACCAAGAACCTTTAACCTCTGAGAGTCCTACATTTCATATTGTTCCTCATTGTGTCCACTCATTCCACAGTCTCAAAGGTGGTAACCTCCTGTAGACAACCACTCTTCATTTTAAAAAGGTCCTTGACATTCTATAGTGAGTTCCAAAAAGTAAGGTTTGGGAACTGCCCTAAATGTAGACTTTCAAGGAATTTTTTATCTTAAAGTTGAAAAGGAAATCTTAGGTTTCCATGCCCTAATGATCTCCAAATTACAAATGAGCCTCTGAAAAAATGTTTTCTATCTGTACCTTACTTTTTTCACTACCCCGTACCCTTTTTTCTTATCGTACACTGAATTTCATTTGGCTCTTGATTGCCTTTCACTGAATTTTAAATCCTGGATGTGGAAAAATGTTGAATAAGAAAATAAGTATAAGATTATAAATGTTATTTACTTATAACTACATCTTTCCTTCCTTTTTTTCTCCTCTCCCATGTAGACACAATCTTTATGTTGTATATCAGGAAAAGAGATTACCAGTGTTTTCAGTATTATTGTATTAAAAATCAAATATCCTAATAAATATAAGTAATCATTACCCCAAAAAGGAAGTGTATATTGGGACCCTTTGCTTCACTATCCTCATTCTACCTAAGGCTATAGGTTTTCCACAAAGCCATGATGAATATTTAGAGGGAAGATAAAAATAAAATCATTTCACATTCCATTTACTAATGTACATTTCGGTAGACTAAAATTTTGAGACAGTTTCTTTTAAAAGAAAGTATGAATAACTAAATTCAATGTGCTTCTCTTTGGAGATACTTAGCAGCCTTATAACATAAAAATGTGATTCCCTGCACAGCCCAAGCAGTCCTTGTTCAATGGTATTGTTCAGGGATGTCTCAGCGTCTTCATATTGACTGTCTACTTCTTGTTTGCCTGGCTTAATAAAAGGTGCACATTGCCTGCTTTGATTCAGAAACTGTCAACACAATTGGAAAACTCATCAGATTCAGCAAGAGCAGAACAGTCTGCTACGTGCCCCAACTGAGCCTTATGTTGATTCTAGGCTGCTAAAAATTGTGGTGTCAATGACAAGGAACCAGTATGGTCTACTTGGAATAACCAGCCAGGTTTTAGATAATAAATTCTGACAGAATCTAATTCCTTCTACCTCTGTATGGAAATTATTACTGCAGTCATTTTCATATTTTTTCACTTTATTTTAATTTTCTTCTTGCATTTTTAAATAAGGGTTTAACCTTGTATAACTCTTCTCCAAAGGATGACAGCCTACACCTATCACAAACTGTTACAAAATTCTCTGTAGTTAATTATCACACCTTCATATCCTAAAACAACAAACCTCAATTAGTCTTTTAGACAAAGCATCCCATATGCTTCTAGCTCCTCGTGAGCCCTTAACTAAGGAATCAGAAAATACCTATAAAACAAAGCTGCTCACCAAAGACATGTTTATGAAGATAAAGGTTAATATAGGTTTTCTCAAGCTTCCCATAAAATACAGCTTTCATAGATCACATATGTGACCACTGAAGGTCTATTTTTTTACTTGACAATGCATTGTGCTAGATGCTGAGAACCTATGGGCAAAAGAAACAGTTGTTGCCGTTGAGGGGTCTAGCTCGCCCAGCTGAAAGAGCACAAGTGTTTTGGAATGGCCAGAGCAAAGGCCTGGACACAGACAGAAGTGAGGACCGATAGCCAGGCTCAAGGCGAGCAGCCACAGAATTTCAGACATAGGAGAAATGGGATTACAGTACCACCTCAGGATTGCTTCCGCTGCACTGTGGGAAATGAGTGGAGAAGGGAAAGGAAGAGGAGTGGACTAGTTAGGAGGCTGTTAGCAAACTGGGAAAGAAATCATTTGGAGGGAGAATTCAAAATGGAGCGAATTTAAAATATATGAAGGTAGTAGAATTAGCACGAATTCAGGTACTTTTGAGCATCAGGGAAGAGAGAGTCCCAAATGACTCCTTGATCTCTGCATTGAGTCACTGAAGAACAGCAGTACTCTTTGCAAAGGACAGGAATCCCAAAGGAGGAATGGGGTGAGTTTTGAACAAAATAAATCTAAGGTGTCTGCTTGACAACTTCATAAAGATCTACTGAAGGTGATAGATCTAAAAACCCGCAGAAAAGGCAGAGCATGAGCTGTGGATGTGGCCCGCACACGCAGGTAAGCGGGGCAGCATGGAGTGTACAGAATGGGGAGAGAGGCTCAGGATCTAATTCTGGCACAAAGTCAGGGATCTGGCTCAAGGCTCAGGACAGATGTTCACTACCACTACCACAATCCAGAGGCTATGAAGATGATAATACCAGTTCTTTTTTCAGGGAATTATTAGCTATGCAATACTGAACCAATCTATTTATCAGTTTGAACTTTAGCTGTTTTACCTATAAAATATGCATAACCATACTCACATAATAAGGTAATCTGAGACCTAAATAAAGTGAGCTAAGCCAGAGTATGGCACATAATAAGCTCTCAAAGTTAATATGTTATTTGAATCTGAAACCAGAAAGCTCAGAGGAAATTGAACTCGTCATCACTCCGGCCCCAAAATTGTTTCTTCTCCTGTGGTGTCTGTCTTTACCAGGAGACCACCCCAAAAACCTGTCCTGCCACGTCTAACCTTAACCCTATCCTGTGTTCCTGTCCAATCAGCCCACTTCTTGTATGCCACAGTCGTTGCCTCCACTAAGGCCATTGGGATCTCTTGCCTGGATCGCTGCAAACCTCCTTCCTGACCTCCCATTCCTCCCAGTGTGCTCTCCACACTGAAGCCAGTGTGAGCTTCCCAAAGGCAAATCTAATGTCATTTACTTGCTAACACCCTTTTCCCTTTGCAAAAAGTCATTCATGGCATACAAAATCATTCATGATCCTAAGAACTATTATTTTTACTTAACCTCCCAACCTCAAATCTGCCATCCCTCTCTTTGAAGTCTCTCTTCTAGCTGCACAAATCTACTTTCATTCCCTGAGCAGGTCCCATAGTCTACCTTCAACCTATCCAGTTGACCCTGCTACCTTCTACACTTCCTGTAAGATCCTGCTCACCTCCTCCAAGAAGCCTTCCCATGGCTAGGTTAGGCAGTTCTTCACATGCTCCCATAATTCCCTGTTCTACTTGGCACTTACTGTATTCAAACTCCCCAGTCTTCTTCACTAGATTATATGTTTCCTAAAGACAGATGTTCCGTACCCATTTGTTACCTCTTATCCATAGCATGCTCAATAGTACATGTTAAATGGTTAATATATATCTCTTTGGATGAATAAATTTAAAAATCCTTTAGGAAGTTGTCTTTTAACCTTTTTGTGGATCATATTGCTTTAATCTCTTCCTTTTCTCCCTTGTAGCAGGACTTTTAAGGGTACAATCTTGGGCAAGTTAAACCTCTCTCTATTTACATTCCTTTTCTGTAAGGTAGGGAAAGTGATAGTACCTACCTCACAGGTTTTTAAGAGGACTGAAAGAGTTAATACATGTAAATCACTTAGAACTGGTACCTGGAAGTATCCGAAAGCTCTCATTAACAGTTAGCTGTTATTGTCAGGGTTGTTATTGTTGTTACTATTATCCTACAAGGACCCTTTATGTATGACAATTGACATGATACTGGGCTCCACAAATTTTACAAAGTCACAAGCTAAAGAATTAAGGAAATGTAAAAGTCAGAGTTCAACCAGAAGAAAAGGCCACTGTCCTCACAGAAAAGCATCCTGGGGCCAGCAACATTGCTGAACTCATTATGGGTAAAGGTTCCAGACAAGGGTCCACACTCTTCTTTTACAGACAATTATGAGAGCAATTTGTCAAAAGAGACTATGAACAACCCACTTGGCACTAAGCAGTCTGCACTGGACATTAATTATTTACCACAGTTGTCTAGGAAAGTCAGCAAAGGACCATGAAGACACTGGGAAATAGTAACCCCTCTAGACAGGAGGAAGAAGCCACCAGTCTCACAGAAAGCTGAGTTTGAGTCCAGTCCTTTTCTCCTGGGGAATAGCAAACCCTAGTCTCACTGGCTCATTGTCCAAGCAAACCAAAGTGAGATCATTAGATCACTTGGAGAATGCTGCTTGATGCACCAATTTTTGATTAATACTTCCTTCCTTCAGAGGGGATTCCAAATGCTGCCATGCTCATACTTTGAATGCTTCTTGGGTAGTTTAAAACTTCAAGTTTTCTAAGAATTTGCTGCTCTATCAAAATAAATTCAAAAATTTCTTCTAATAGCTTTGATTTTGTTCCATAACATTTATTAATGTGTTAGGCACCATACTAAATGATGAGAATGTAAAATCTACAGGCATAATTCCTGCTTTCAAGTATGTATAGCCCTAGTGGAAAAGCAGATGAATAGTTACAATGCAATGTAATAGATGCAATAATAGAAATGTGTACAAGACTCAGAAGCATTCAGAAGTCACTCTGTTCTGTTCAGGCTACGATAACATTTTGCAAACTAGGAAGTAAATACATGTTTGATTTACACAGAATATAAAGTTGAGATCCAAATAAAAACAATGAAATCAAATGCTATGACAAAAGGTAACATGGAAATCACTCCTAAAATCCTGTTAATTGATATAAAATTGGAAAGGAAGATTTATCATGAGAACTAAAAAGCATTTCTGGGGAGTGGTCAGAGAAAAAAGTTTGGAAACTAATGGAACTCAGTTTAAATGATAGCTCTGCCACCTATGCTGTGTGAATTTGGGCAATTTTCCTAATCTCTCTAGGTCTAAATTTTTTCACTTAAGAATAGGACAATAAAAGGCACCTTGGGAGCGCCGTCCATTAAGCATCCAACTCTTGATCTCAGCTTGATCTTGATCACAGGGTCATGAGTTCAAGTCCCACATTAGGCTCCAATTTAAAAAAAAGAATAGAGATAATAACAGCTATTGGATTGAGTTATTTTACACAGTGAAGAAAAAGATGCAAATCATGTAGCACCTGATAGATACTCAATAAGCAGCTAATATTTTTTTCTCAAAATATAACCTCACTTGTCATCTATTTTATTCTATGCACTTATAATTAGGTAACTGTGGTAAATCAACTAGAGTGCTCTCCTAGGGTGGGATTCTAAAGTCTTTTTATAATGGAATTCTGTCCTATTTTTCTTAGCTACTTTTCAGAACTGTCCACAGTAGTTTTGAGGCTATACAAGCATTTTACACATATCTTATTTTACTAAAATGTGTCACAAAGGGTCTTAAAATTCAAGCTGAGTTGATAACAAACATAATCAGAAAACAGATAAGAAAAAAATCTTGTTCAATAGTGGGATAAAATGAATACAAAAACGCTAGTATCCTGACAGGTAAAGTGTTCTGGTCACAAAGACACTGATGGAATTATGAGAAATTCCCTAGTACCAAAAAGCTAAAGCTTAGCAGTTAAGAGGTTCTTACAGGCATATTATTGTTCCTTTTTGCAAACTGCTTCTAGCATGAATTATGGACATTTCAGAGTCCTGTCAACAGTGTCAATTAAAAAAGAAATTAAGATGTGTTTTTACAAATTACAAAAAGTGTGTAGCTGACGCTACCATAAAGAGTGGTCTCAGGTTAACAATCTCAGCACTTGCATTTTTTGTGTATCTATTGTAGATGAAGGCAGGGATGAGGTTGAGGTGTGCCTGTCTTTAACTATAAGTCTGTTCCTCAGCTGCCCACCTCGAAAATGGGGGATGGGCCCTTTCCTTTTTCTTTCTTCCAGAGATGATATAAGAATAAAGGGTTGCACATCGGGCTCCCTGCTCAGCGGGAAGCCTGCTTCCTCCTCTCTCTCTCTCTCTGCCTACTTGTGATCTCTGTCTGTCAAATAAATAAATAAAATCTTTTAAAAAAAAAGAATAAAGGGTTGCATAATGGGACACCTGGGTGGCTCAGTTGGTTAAGCACCTGACTCTTGGTTTCAGGTTGTGATATCGAGGTCGTGAGTTCAAGCTTCATGGTTGGGCTCCACACTCAGCATGGAGTCTTCGGATTCTCTCTCCCTCTCCCTCTGCTTCCTCCCGGCTCTTGCTCTCTCTCTCTCTCTCTCTCTGTAAAATAAATAAATAAAATCTTAAAAAAAAAAAAAAAGATAAAGGGCCACATGAATACTTTGAACACATAAAAAAATAAGCTATATAAATTCCGAGTCAATTATATTACATTATTAGGAGATTCCCAGGTAGGCCATATACAAAATAGATGACTATCCTGCCTTATCTTATATTTGATCTCCTGAGTTCAAAAAAGCAAAACAGAAAAAGCTACCTTATTGTCATCATGTTGTTATTCTTAACTTCAGCTTCTTATAGAGATTCCTTTCCCTAGAGCCTCTCTCTCCCATATAGTAGCCGCTAGCCACATGGGGCTATTTAAATTTAAACCTTAATGAATGAAAATGAACTAAAACACAAAGCTCAATTCCTCAGTCTTCTTAGCCACATTTCAACCACTCAACAGCCACATGTGACTAGTTGCTATTGTGTTGGACAGAGAGAAAAAAGGTTCTATTGGAGAGCGCTGGCCCTGAGGACACTCAGGCTTGAACGATCCTGTTGCTCTGTGGTCTTAAGCCACTGAGAGCATTTCAAGGATTGAATGACCTTAGAAGTTCAGAGAGGACTTCATAATCATGTTGGTGTCAGACTAAGGGAAAGGCAGAAGTAAGCAAAGAGAAATTAAATAGGCAATAAAGAAGAAAGAAGGAATGATAGCCAGCAAAAGAATACACAGTGACATTATTATAAAAAGGATAAAAAATGACTCAGGAGTTTAGTGCCTCAACAGAGGTACGATTTTACTTAACACATTTGTCACATGTGGTTTGCACCAAACACATCAATCTTATGCTGACTTTCTGATGTCCTAATTGGGTTTGAGACGTTCCAGCTAAATCACACAGGAACTATTTCTCGAAATTGTGATGAAGCTTAACCTCCCTTCTGAATACCACATGTTTAAAAACATTTTCCTCAAAGAGATGTCAGCAGATATTAATGTAGATACTTGCAACTTTTGTATTTATCTTTGTTTGGGCTGTGTGTACCCACAAGTTTTCATGTTTACCAATATTTTTGTTTCTACTTCCTGAATAAAAAAGAATTATAACTTAGCATATGTCGTGTTATTTGTCCCAAAAAATAAGAGACTAATGTGTGTGTGTTTGCATTTAGGTCATTCTGTCCATTGAAGAAGGTTATAGACTTCCGGCTCCCATGGGCTGTCCAGCGTCTCTACACCAGCTGATGCTCCATTGTTGGCAGAAGGAGAGAAATCACAGACCGAAATTTACTGACATTGTCAGCTTCCTGGACAAACTGATCCGCAATCCCAGTGCCCTTCACACCCTGGTGGAGGATATCCTTGTGTAAGATGCATAGTGTTGATTTCTTCCCCTCGACAGTCCTTTCTTTCAGGCTATAGACAAGACTAACAGGTAGAGAGGAGAAAGTTTACCAGGATAACTGTCTAGTTGTCGACCTTTTAGAATATTTTTTACAAACCATATTTTATTTATCAGCTGTGAAAAAAACATTTCTAAATGTCTTTAATTTTTTTGTCTTAAGAAAACAGTGTCTGTCTCCTTTTGTTCTCTCCATATCTAATTTTTCTGAGTTACTTTTGTTATATTTTTTTCTTGGGGGGGTCTTTGGTATTTGTGTATCCTTTCTTTATTTATTGATCCTGCCTTACCTCTGTAAGTAGAATTTGTATCCACGGCTTCTTTAATTTTCTTGTCCATTCTATGTTCTGTACCTCTGTTTGAAATAGCAAGCAAGACAGGGGCAATTTGTGAATCAGCCAGGAGTGAGGAGGTTTCCTGCTGACATGATCACACCCAGCTGTTGTTACTTTCCATTTCTAAAACCAGAAAAAGACAGATGACAAGACAAGAAAATGAAGGCACTCATATGCCATTTTATAAAAGTCAGTAGAGTTGAGAAGATCTACTCACCTTTCTCTAAAAAACAATTATAAGAAGGGGAGAGTAGAAGGAAAGAAACACTACTATCTATTTCTGAAAAGATTACATTTAAAATATTATCAAATTGAGAATATATGTATTTAGGCCAAATTGGACTTAGAAATAACAAAAGCGTTTCCAAAGCTCACTTTCCTAACTCAGGGGACAGCCAAACAGAATATATAGATGTTCAAATTTAGGTCACAGGTTCAAGTCAGTGCAGGCTTTTTGTGATAATAAGGCCAAAGGCTCTTCAAGGACTCCTTAAGGAGGCCTCAGTTCACTGCAGAGCACGTTAAGAGTTCACCTCTAAATCACTAATTGGCTGCCTCAGTAAAGTGAAGCCAAGCATGAAATAGCTAGAGATTAAACTATTACTCTAGCCCATCTTCCCTAAAGCAGTCCAACAGAAGAAGCAGTAAAGGGCTGGGGTGGGGGTGGGGGTTGAGTTGGGGGAGTGACTTAGGATTTTATCATAAAAGGACACACTCACTGAAGGATTTTAAGCAAGAGAATATAGCATGATCACATTTGCCTTTCTAAAAGATCACTCTAGAGCTGATTTAGACTAAGTGCAAAATAAGGAACAAGACTAGAAACAGAGACAGTTATGTGTTTGAAACCCAAGCCAGAAAAGATTAGGGTCTAATTCATGAAATGGGAGTAAGTTTGGGGTTGGGAGATAAGAGGATGGATTTGTTCTCAGGCAAGGAGAGCAATGTGTCTTGGTCATTGATTGAATATGGGAGGGGGAAGAGAGAAAAGAGTCAAGGATTCTATCAAGTTACCTTCATAGATAGAAAAGCCGGCCAATAATATTACCACTAAGAGAGAGAAAGAAGATACGGTTTTGCAATAGAAATGAAACCATTTCAAGTAAACTGAATTGAAGATGCCTGTGGGGCAGGTAGGTGGAGTTGTCCAATAGGCAGTTATATTTGTAGATTGAACCTCAGGGGGAAAGATCTGGGCTGAAGATTTGAAGATCATCAACATAGAGACTAGAGCTGAAGATTCATGCATAGTTGAGATGACCCATGGAGACTATAAGGTATGAAAATTAACAGAGGGAAGGAAGGAAGGGTGTTCTCTGGAACACCAAGATTTAAGAAATGAGCTGAAGGAGAGTGCCCAAAGTAGACCAAGAAAGAAGAGAGCCAGACTGGTAATAACGAAAGCTGGGAAAGGGTAGTGACATAGAAGCGAAAAATGGGGAGAGTTCCAAGGAGTGTAATGTCCAAGACTTCACAAGAGCTTCAGCAAGATAAAAAGTGAAATGGGTCCTTTGAATTTAGCAGCAAAGTGGTCAGATATCTATGGGCAGCCTTAGCAAGAGCATTTGAATAAAAGTGTGTAAGACAGCTGGCAATGGAGCAGGAGTAAATATGAGATCAGAGAGAAAAGCAATATAAAGTACTAAGAAGCCTGTCTCTGAAGGGAAAGAGAAGTAGTTAAAGTAAATGTTTCTTCGTTTTGTTTTTATGTTTTACTGAAGAGATGGGCATGCATTGACGTTGAAGGGAAAGACTTAATGCAGTGAGTGTGTGTTAATGGAAAAGAACTTTGGTTTTCTATAAACTGAACTCATTTAATCCGGGCCTCTCATTGTGGTATAGGGTTAACGGACCCCACAGCCAGTGCCCATCCACAGAGCTCTCTAACTGTTCTATGGCTGTAGAAGCAGGCAGGTAAGAGCCTTCTTTTTGAAGAAAAGCAGGTAAAACAATTTCTTCCCTGTTTTTCGAGATTATGAATGTTTATCATAGCTAGAAAACATTGATGAAGACTCTGAGATGAGAAAATGCCAAAAAGTCAAAATGATCCAGAGGTAAATCAGTATGAGGTCTTGTGTCATGGGGCCAGAGGTGTAGGGTTTAATGGGATGTGCAGCCATCCTGTGGACAGGCCAGCAGATGGCAAATCGGTGATGGTACTGCCACACGTGGGCGAGAGTTGGGTACTTTACATAAAGTTGGCGGTTTGATTTGATTCTGAAGTCTGATATCCGGGAGACCAAATGGAAGTTTCTGTGACTGATTTGCTATCCTTGTTTCTGACAAAGATCTATGTGCTAGTGTTTTCTGCCTTTAATATACTTTTCTTGGAGAAACAAAGAAAAACAGAGTTCTACAGGTACACATGCCTGAACTGTTATCACTACTCTTATTTTCACAGCAGCCTGAGCAGGTTACCCTTGTCAACCCCTTCACCTCTGATGCTATCCACCCACCCTGTCCCTGATCCCAGAGAACTGAGACTGTTTAAAGGAAAAAGACAGGGCACCTGGGTGGTTCAGTTGGTTAACCGACTGCTTTTGGCTCAGGTCATGATCCTAGAGTTCCGGGGTCAAGTCCCGCATCAGCTCCCTGCTTGGCAGGGAGTCTGCTTCCCCCTCTGACCCTCTCTCTTCTCATGCTCTCTCTCTCTCATTCTCTCTCTCAAATAAATAAAATCTCTTTAAAAAACAAATGGAAGAGACATGGTATGAAGGATAGAAATTTAGCTAAAGGATTTGTGGTTTGTTTTATGCTTATAAAACTGTGGCACTGTCCATCCCCCAACTCCCAAAGCCCAGTCATCTGTCTCAGTGCAATGCTGGATTAAAGAAACATGACAGGGAGTAGAATTTCAATCTCTCCGCCCATTTATCTCTCAAGCAGGTAAAGGAGTTTAAGTATGTAATCCACAGCAACTCTGATTAAACTCACCTGTACCTTATTAGACTCTGGCGTCTCCCCAGCCTCCTGGGATTCCCTCACGCTTCTGTACTGACATAACTCTCTCATCCACTAGGTCCCCATGGTTTTTATTCCACTCTAATTGCTTTTTTCTCAACAATTCACCTGAGAAGCTTTTATCCTTTCCCTTGACAGAATAGTAAGAAGGGAAGAAATTAAGGCAACAAAGGGGGAATGAGGAAAGCTGTGAAACCTGCAGCTCAATAATTTTATACTAGCATGTTGGAAACTTTATAAATCTTTTATCTGCAAATTCTCCTCTCAAAAGACAGAACATCCAATAGAAAAAAAAAAAAAACGACTCTTGGTCAGAGAAAGCTTTCATTGGAGCAGCTGTTCTGAATAATGCTGATGTTCTTGGGCCTGGCGCACTCCCATGGGAATATTCAGAGCTCTGTTCAGTTCTCTCTTACTCAAGAAAGTATGTGGATGTACAAGGGAACATAGCAATATTATAAGTATCATTTTAAATCTAATTGATTTAAAAAATAATTTGCAGAAGTACCTTGTTAATATAGGTGGTCATCCTTTCATAAATGTGAATTTCGAACTATCTTCACTTTTATTCATTCAACAATGTTGCCTTATAACCCCCTTTTTAAAGTATTTGTAACATCATATGGTGTACAGCCCCTGGGCGAAAAGGCCCACTTTGAGGCAAAGTCTATGTGGAGAATGGCATCAGGAGCAGGGCCTGGCCATGACCTTCGAAACACCCCTCACTCCCTTTCCTCTGGCCCTCATGATAAATACTATGGCTACTCTCAGTCCCAAGTCAAGCATATCCCCATGGTTCCCAGGGTCACATCTGAGGTCCAGTGGTTTAATAGTGTACAGTAGATTAATGGCTATATGAGTGTTCCTTCGCCCGGCCTTCCACACCCCACCCACATTATTCTACACATTTATTCTCCAACCTCTTCAACTCTCACCCCTGATTCCTCCACACACTGAAGCACTAGGTTGAAGTCAGCTGGCCAGTGCCTTTTTGACCAATGTGACCATGTAATGGGAAAATAATACTTTTCTCTAGTCCCTGCTGTAGATCCCCAGCTCTGACAAAAATTTTATTACAGATTATGGGCTCTTTGATGATATCAGCTTAAAAAGGGGCATCCAGGGATGGGCAGCAGGTGACCAGAAGGACAGTCCATGGTAGTCACCTGCTTCAAAAGTCATGCTCTGCCCAGGCCAAGACACTTAAGAATATTCTCACTACCTGCGGGGCCACAGTTAAGGATCTTAAAACATTTTAGCTTTTAGGAACTGGAACCACCACTTTCCTTAGTACACATAAATCTATTGTTGAACTTCCAACTACTTGGGTACCAGTAATGTGTGAATCATGAGGATAGGGAAAAGTTCAAACCAGTATCATAATTAAGAACCTCTGCTTTAGAAAACCACAAGTAAACATTATAAGACTAAACGGTACTACCTCTTCCATCCAATTCATAAAGCACCTCTAATGCTGTCTTCTGAGGACAGGAAACTTCAACAATTGGATATGAATTTTTCCACTGATTTTGAGAAAATCTTGCTCAATGCTGTCTAGGCTACACATAATCAGCACTTGCCTGGTTGTTTATACCAGGTCATAGACGACTTGTTCTAATTTCTACAACTAGAAGTTTTCATGATATTTCCCATGAGAGAGAAATGAATGGCTAGCCAAAATCGGTGTTGTAATTGATTGATTATCAAAACTCTGTGGAAGGAAGACAGAATATTAAATATTAATCAGGAAATAAGAAACTTCTACCTGTTAGATAATCTAAACTTAATTCACATGAGCTGTTGGCACAAGCTAATGATAATATTGATGCTAATACCAATACTAATACTGATAAAAATTTTAATATATATCATCAATAATAACTTTTATTGCCATTTGTTGAAAGCCTACTGTGTTTCAGTTATTGTACTAGGTACTTTTACCTATAAGGTCATTTAATCCATCCTATTATTATCTCCATCCTTCAGATTAGGAAAGAGAAATTCAAAGAGTAAAGCAAGTAATTAGTAGATCAGACATGTTAACAAGGTCCACCAACTGCAAAGTCCTTGATATTTCCACCACACAGTGTACAATCATGCAAAATGATAAGGTTTTTCCCATTACGGCAGTGTTTCAGAAATATGATTATTCCCACATAGATTTTCTCTGGACTAATCAGACTTCCTGGATGGGGTATATTAAAATCCCCCAAAAAATTTACAGTGGAGCACACCCTGTTGTTTTATGTTCTACTAAGCAAATCCAAGGAGATAGAGTATATGCCCTCATTCATGGGAATAAATAGCAAACACATAGTCAATATATCCCCTCAACATCCTTCTACAATGTTCAGCCACTTGAACATTACTTGGGGGGAAAAAAAAGTAGTAGCTACAACAAAAGAGAGAAATGAGGAAAATATGGCAGCGACACAGTTCCAGAATTACAACCTCAGGCATTTTATAGATTGAATTTTTCCAGTGGTGGCAAATATATGCTTTCCTTCTTTTTCCTTGTTATGGCAGACATTACTAATCATCACAACACCCTTTCCCACTGAGCCCAGATGCTGCCATAGCATCCTTTTTAAGACCATATTTTGAGAACCACTGCCAATGAATTGTAGTTAGCATGTGATAAGAATCCATTTCTGTTCCTATATTATTTTCACACAAAAATAGGCTTTCCTTGAGGTTCAGTGATCTGTCACCCTGGCTATAGGGACAATAAGCGAGTACTCAGAATTATGGGAGACTTTTAAGCAATAATATTCCTACTCTGTCTATTCCTGTGTTCAAACACATCTAAAATTTTAAAATTGTCATTCCTTCCTACTTTCTGCTAGTTATCATCCTTATTATGGGACTTAAATAATCATATCAATTTAAAACACTTGAAGACTTACTGAAAATAAAAGGCTGATGAAAAATAATTCATTCTCCCTATTTAACATTGTGGAGAGTCAGATGGTTTGGAACCATGAGATACTGCCCACAAGCATAACACAGTTACAAAATATAGGCATGATTCTATGCATTTTAGATTTTATAGCATTTTGAGTAAAATTATACCTTAAAATTTTTAAAAGATTATCAAAATTCTTTCATTAATTTAAGTCATGTTCAAGATTATGTTCAAGTTTATTATCCCACCTAACTATAGAGAGGACAAGGTTTTCTTTTTCATCTGATAAAATAAATTCTTCCTTCAAAGTTTGGGTAGATAGTTTGTATATTATGTATGGATTAACTAAATAGTGGAAGTGTAATCTCTGAGTTATGAGATCAGAAATGCATGTGAAAGTGGTGATATTGAATAAGTTCAACACTGTTGCTATTTATTCTAGATCCCTTCACCCTGGGCTACCTCACCCCACCTATAGCTGCCTCTCTCTCCACTCTGAAACCCACAAAGGCAGGGATAAGCAAGCACCATCAATATGTACTTACTCTTCAATTTAAGGGAACTAAGTGAAAATAGATCATTCATCATGAGTCAGCCATTATGTCATGGACTAAAGTTTTCTATACAGAATACTCAAGTCTAAATCATCACTTGTTTAAAATTCCTATAAAACTTTCAGCATTGTGCTAAGTCCTACAGAAAATAGAAATATATGTGAAATATGGTCCCTGCCATCAGGGAATTTTAACATAACCTTTTAAAAAAATTCTTCTGCCTTATAAATTTTTCCCAAAGAAGTAATTTAACTCAAACAAAAAGATACATGCTATAATATTGAGTAGTCATCTGTAATAAAAGAATATTGCTAGCCCCATAGGAGCCTAACTTCAGGGAATTAAATTATTAAGCATCAATATGTAGATCATTATATACTCATTTGATTAATATTTATGACTACTACTGAAACATGCAAATTATTAAGTAACTGAAATAAAGGCAATGTAAAATAGAATGGACCTAATCTGTGCAGTTCTGCTAACCAGGTATAACAGCTAGGGGGATAAAGTTATGTTAGAGTCATAACAAGAGAAAAGCCTTTAAGCATGTGATGGTTTCATATTAAAACAAGATCTTACTTTGCAGTAGTGTTTCTCAAAGTATAACCTTTCTTGAATCATTTTTAATAAATCTATTATTTGCATGATAAATATAAAACATGGAAAACTTTTGGAAATAAAAACCTTCTTGCTTTTTACTGGCAGTTTCCATAGCTATTGGTTATCTATGTAAGAACTTTCTAAATTAAAAGACTAGTACTGCGTCACTCAGGTGGCTCTGTCAGTGAAGCATCCGACTCTTGGTTTCAGCTCAGGTCATTATCTCAGTGTCCTGGGATCAAGCCCCACATGGGGCTCCACACTCAGTGGAGAGTTTGCTGGAGATTTTCTCTCTCTCTCTCTCTGCCCCCCATCCCCTGCAGGCATCCTCTCTCTCTAAAATAAATAAATAAATCTTAAAAAGAATAGTACTATTGTGAACTCAAAGAGCTCATTAGAGTAAAAAATTATTGGCTCTATAAGTGCTACTCATTTTTACATGATTTTTACATACATATACTTGATGTATTACAAGTATATATTTATTAAACCTTAAACTGTGTCATTACCTATTCTACCTATATTCCAGCCCTCTCTCTAATCTAAATTGACCATCATTTATACATTTAGAATTTCCTAACTTTACCCCTTCCTCATTTTTCTGAGGGAAGTGGGAGACCCTTGACCTTCTGCTCTACAATATGTGCTTTTTTTCAACATGAGCTGCAGATTTTGCTGTAAAGACATTTCTCAGGTGGGCAGCTCCCACTAATCACCAAAGAGCAGAAATTTCTATGTGCTCAGCAAATAGCAGACTGAATTTATCATTGTACATGGTTGATAAGAAAGGGCATTTATTGTTTATTAGGTAATATTCCAGAGAATTCATGTGAGGGTGATGGTACCCAGCCCTCAAAGCCAGAAAATAGCAGCATTTTTCAACTTCATTATAAGATAAGGTGAAAGAAGAGTTATTGCACAGTGGCTATGAACAATGAGGGGATCCTGACCTTACTAAATCACCTGCCAGTGCAGTGGTAGAAAGGCCAAAGAGTAACTAGGTTACTAAAGATGTGTGGAGAGAAAGGGAATTATGGTATTGAAACATTCTGGGAGCAAATAGTGCATGCTTTTCAATAGAGAAATAGGCCACTTATGTCACTTAGTATACAGAATGTCCTTCCATGACCTTTCTATACTAAGGACATAAAATTAGCAAACTACAGTTCCACTCACGGATTATATGAAATTGTGAAAGCTCGAGAGTTATTCCAGAGTTATCTCAGGAGAGGGAAGTAGAAGTCACCTGACACTGTCTGTGCATCAAGTCTGGCATGGGAATATGAAGGGAAAGTCACTTAGATACATTCTTTTAATTTTGTTCAGAATCAACAAACTTCTTTGACAAGTAATTAAAAGATATGGGAGACCTTGTTTTAAAATAGCACATTCAGTTTCCTAGCATGTGTGGCTTTATGTTAGTAAGCAAAAGGGCACCCTGATCATTTTAATATTTAAACTTAGTAAATTCACTACAGCAGCATTTCTTAGACTATGTTTTATAGAAACTAGTCAGATAATTTAGGAAAATAATGCAGATGCCATTGCTAATCTTCTTGTATGTTCACATTGTACATTAGAGCATTGAAAACTTGGAGAAATGCTCTAATTAAAAACCCTATTTAGCTCTATTTGCAGTGGATACCTTTATTAGTTTTTATTTTATATGAATTTTGCTTATTTTATAATACTTATTGATATGAACATTTTTAGGAAACAACAAATATGGCAATAATAAAGTATTTATGATAGGTTTTCAATCTTTGGACATAACTAATCTTCATTAGGGTCAAATCATGAATCATTCCAATATTAATTTGAATGAATCGGCCCACAATCAAAATAGCATTGCAATTTATTGTATAAGAAAAAAAGCATGTAGCTTTTATCAGCCTCCCAAATTGGAAATATAGTAACAGAAATGGGTACTAGTAAAAAGGATACAAGTCACCGTTAAGAATTACCAGACTCAATATGGACCACTATGTAGTCACAAGATACATGCATTTAATTTATGCAAATTTGTATTACATATTAAAAGCAAAACCCCTATTTTTTTCCTCATTATCTCTCTTCATCTTTATCCCCATCTTCAATTAGACCCCAGTTTGGGAAAAGGGAAGTCAACATAACAATCAAAGGAAAACCAAAGAATGAATTCGAGGCCTTTAGTGGGGACTCTGTCCTAAAAAATTCCAAGTGGCCTCTTTCAGAGTCTTCAAGAGTTGTAAAATGTTCAGGGCCTGATGATTTAAGGGTAATTTAAAGGATTTTTATGGATAATTTGATTATTAGAGGTTTTTATGTTTTACCTTATGTACTACCTTATAGCCTAACTCCCATTCTCATATATTTTTAACAAAACAATACCAGAGTTATACAACATGTATACTCCATTCTGTCTCACAATGGAGTTCTTCTTATTTCATGTGGTTCCTATGCTGTCATTCATATACTAGTGTTCATACACTATCGGTTTCTAGTTAAAGTGAAATAGTTCAAATATGAATGGTAAATATGATTATAATAAAATATTCCAAATATGAATGTTAAAACTATAGATCTGGTTAAGTCCCCATGGTTTCTTTCCTTCTTTAATTTTATAAAAAATTAAAAGCAAAGTAAATGAAATTTGGATTAACCTTCTAACTTTTAATGGGAATATTTTTCATTACTTATAAAATACTGATTTGACTCAAATACCATGACAAAAAAGGTTACTGCTCTACTATTTAATATAAACTCTAGACCTAATAACTTTTAATGATGTATATATTATCCTAGAAAACTAATAACATGCTTATAAAAGCACTTTTACTGCCAGGTATTTTGTAAAACCATATAAAATATTTTTAACAATTTTCATGTATTTCTATAAGGAGAGTAATATAGTTTATTGCCAGAATCAGTTAAATATATAATTCTTAGTTAATTTTACTATAGTTTCTAAGGTTACTTCCATGTTTATTCTATCTTTAGCTTATATAAAACTATTTTGTGTATATATGTATATATACACATATAATGTATATATTTATGTATGAATACACACACATCTGCTAGCCTTTCCAAAATAATATCTTTATATTATTTTTATATTAAAAGTACAAAAATATGGGACTCCTGTTTGTAGCTCAGTTTATTAAGTGTCCGACTCTTGATTTTGGCTTAGGTCATGATCTCAGGGTTGTGAAATTGAGCCTCATGTCATGCTCTGTGCTGTGTGTGGAGCCTGCTTAGGATTCTCTGTCCCCTTCTGCCACTTCCCCGCCTCCCAGCCTCTCAAAAAAAAAAAAAAAAAAAAAAAACAAAAACCAACAACAACAAAAAAAACCCTACAAAAATATCCCCAACTGCAATGCCCTTTGCAGTAGATATTAGAAACAAAAATATAGATGTCTGTATCACTTATGTTAAGATCCATCAATGCTGGATTCCCTTTTCTTGTTAACCCAAACTTGCATTGATTTTGCTTTGTTTTATGCCATATTATATCTGTGCTTTGGGCTGTTTTACCCTAGGCTTGAATGTATGTAAATCTTATTCATGCCACTGAGCTCTGTAACAGCAGAGATTATTTTTTAATAAATAATAAATTCTTGTTGAATGTTTGAGAATAAATAAATGAAGTCTTGATCAATGAATTCACTGTGAAAAGGAGAAAGGACTGTCATAGCAAATGTAAAAAAGGCAAAAGGGCAAGGATTTGGTGACAGGTTAGAAAGTGTAAGAGTAAACAGCCTATGGCTACTAACTGTCCTTTGGGGATGAGGACTGGGCTATTCCTCAGGTTTGAAAACACAATTTTATGCAAGAGGAAAAAGTAAATAGCAGTTCACAAGATGTGGGTTTTCTCAAGCTATATCTAGTATAAAACCCAGTTAGTAGCAAAAAAGCAGAAAAAGACAAAGTGATAAGTGAAACTGACCAGATAAAAGTGGCTGATTTGAATATAATGGAAAATTAGAGATTTTTCTTTAATGGAGTATGAAAACATTAGAGGCAAGGATATTGTTAAAGGAAAAAAAGGGACTTGGGTATTTTTTGCTGTATCTGAATTTTAAATGGTCTCCATGGTTTTTTGTTGTTTTTTTTGTTTTGTTTTGTTTTGTTTTGTTTTCTTGTAGAATGCCAGAATCCCCTGGTGAAGTTCCGGAATATCCTTTGTTTGTCACAGTTGGTGAATGGCTGGATTCTATAAAGATGGGGCAATATAAAAATAACTTCATGGCAGCAGGGTTTACAACTTTTGACCTAATTTCAAGAATGAGCATTGAGTAAGTGGTCCTAGGTTTATTATTATGCTTAGCAGTCAGTCCACTCAAGGCGTTACAAATTCAAATACTGGATCAAAACACTTTCAATGGATTCAACTACATTTCCTAATGCTAGTATGGCATTTCCACATCTTTCCTCACCATTTCTGATTATCATTCTAGTGGTAATTGGACATTACACTTTTAACTATTTTCCTTTGGAAGAATATGTTTAATTCAAACAGCTATTTAAAAAATTTGTAAATGCTTTCTGAAATGCATATTACTCTCATTCACATCCTAGACTACATCAGCACAGTTTACCTAGGCAAATTACTTATGACTCACATATACTAATCTTGCATAATCAATTCCTATTACCTTCATCAAATGTAGTAATTGCAATGGTACATTATCATCATTTAATTTCAGAGCTCCTTATCTATATTATACAAGTTGGTCATTTTTCCATTGTCTCAAAAATTATTCCTTGCCTGGGTGCAGTAAAATGTTCTTATCCTTGGCTGGGTGCAGTAAAACATGTGCTTAAAAGGTAGATACTAAAACTAGTTGGTTGAATCATATGAAATTGCCATTAGTTTGAAATAGTAATGGCAACTTTATATAGTTCAACATAATACAAGAACATTTTTTTCAGATTATTTAATGACCATAGAGCTCAGATACAGTCCACATTATATCTTCTACCCTATATATTATTTTGCTAACACTGTTGAAAATTTTTATCGTTATCTAAATTGTATAATTTAGATAACTATATCTAAATTATACAATTTAGATAACGATAAAAATTTTCAAAAGTGTTAACTGGGGCACCTGGGTGGCTCAGTTGGTTAAGCATCCAGCTCTTGATTTCGGCTCACATCATGATCTCAGGGTCATGAGATCGAGCCCCATGGCGGACTCCGCACTCAGCAGGGTGTCTGCCTGAGATTCTCTCCCTCTCCCTCGGCCCCTCCTCTCTCTTTCTCTCTCTCTCTCTCTAAAATAAATAAATCTTTTAAAAATTGTATTCCCTTTAGGTCTATGGAATGTCTGAACATTACGTTGGTACCTGAATGTGAAATTTTCCTTTGTATCCTTAAATTTGAGGTAGACTTGATACATTATCTGGCACCAGGGAGAAGAAAAATGTAACTGTTCACCTGTATCTCTGCTTAAACTCTCATTTTACCAGCTATACAATTTTTGTTAAATGCATAAGCAAATCTGACATGGAACATACTTACCATATGTAAATCTTCATTTCCTATCTCCTTGTACTTACCAGATCTAAATATTCATATTCTTTCTCCTCCCTTCCCACTCCCATCTCTACATCTTTTTCTCTCTCACAGTGATATTAGAAGAATTGGAGTCCTCCTCATTGGACACCAGAGACGGATAGTCAGCAGTATACAGACCTTACGTTTACAAATGATGCATATACAGGAGAAAGGATTTCATGTATGAAAGTACTACAAGCACTTGTGTTTTGTGCCTCAGCATTTCTAAAATGAAAGATATCCTCTCTACTACCCTCTCTTCTGATTCTCCAAACATCATTTCATAAACTGCAGTCTCCTGTTCAGACTACGGGCACACACCTTTTGTTTATGCTTCCAACCTGGATTTTAAAATTATGCCTCATAGCACCTCTCTGAATAATCTGCAAATAAAATCCCAGCCCACCTCAGATTATCACTACACAATGGTAAATAACTCAGCATGGATGTGTAACTTTGTACAACAGTATTTGGAAAGCGTTCACGAACTTAACCCAAAGGAATTTGCCCAGGTGTGGCTTCCTTAATGATGTATTTAGAGTTTGGTGGTAGATGAAAAAGAAATAGTTGACATTTCTTTCATGTTTTGTGATCAAGTAGCTTCCAAACTGACATGAATATTTTTAGATAATTATATTCAACTCTATGGAGCATATTGTTATTTGTTTTATTTGTATGTGTATTTATTTGTATTATATTTATTTAACTATTGATGCCTGATGTTTTTAGAATTATTTGCAGAAATAACCAGTGATGTCATTTGGTGAATTCTTGCCAGGTGTGACTGCACTAAGAAGGAGGTTATCAGGGAGGGAGAGGGAGAAACATACTGTGCATTTCAATCTTCTAAGGCTGGGTGGTTTTTTTTTTTTTTATTGACTTTATAGTGTTCTACATATTTCATAGCAAGTGGTAGTTTAGAGGCTTTTTCCTTCTAAGTTTTGCTAACTATAGTATATTTCTCTCCAACCTTATGAAGATCACCCCAAAAAGATGAAGAGTGAGACCAGTTTTTGAAAGGTTTTCATAGAGTGAAGCATGAAATAAAACCATGTCTGTTCCCTTGGTTCACCTTCACAAGTTTGCAAAAGCAGTTTTCAAAGCACTGAGAAAATTATTTTCAGTAGAATTGCTTCGAATAAAAGATCTAAGATTATCACCTTAGACTTAATGTAAAAAGAGTAATTAATTTAGTTTAAACACAATTTTATGATGGCTATATTGTGGCCCCCAAAATAAACGTGTCTGACTGTCTGATACTGGTGCATTTTGCAAGTTTAAGAATGTTTATATTTTGTTCCTAAAGTACAAGTTACATGAATATGCTGAGCTGTTTTCCAAACCTTTCAAGAGACAAGTATGCCCCTGCATGTTCCAAAGAGGAAATGAACAGACCTAACACGTGAGCATATATAAATTGTGTGCGACCTGGACCCATAACACAATAACATAAAAAGGTGAACACAGCTGGAGTATGTTGTCGTAATTGTCTCAGAGGCTGCAAAAAAAAAAAAAAGGCAAATGTATTTTTCAGTGAAGTAAGCTGAGTCAGTTTATCAAAACAGTGCTGCTTTATGAGTAAGTTCAATTGTAAAATCAGCTGTTGTCTGTGAAAATACAGAATGGCTCCCGTGTTGAGTTTGGAGGAGTAGGGAAGATGTGTTGAGAGAGAGAGATTTTAAAAATAGCAGGCTGTCTAAAGATGCTTATTTAATAAATCGTTTTTTCTTTGATTTAAGACGTAAAGGTGCCCAACCCACTTTCTCCAGTTCCCACCTAAATCACATTTTTTGGTAATAGCAGCTGTCTTGCTATTAAAGGAGATGCACTTTCTTTTATTCTTTTAGGTTTGTTGATTGTCCCATTAGGCTAGAGCCTTCCACATACATTCTTTTGCTGATTTATCTCCTGACTTTTGTCTACCACAGCTTAATTTTTTCTCATTTCAAAAAAAAATTGTATAGAGCTAGAAGGAAGAGTCTTTAAAGTATTCCTTAAAGTATACTAAAAAAGAAAAAAGTGAGAAATTCATCACTTTTTAAGTAAGTGTGTCCGATATAGCTAGCAACATTTTCTAGCCACCATGTGCATGGTCATGCATCACTCATACACTATCTGCAGTTTGCTTGATACATTTACACAAATCTGGTTACATGTAGAGGAAATATAAAATTTCCACATTGACCTATCTTCAGATATATATTAAGAACAGATATAAAACAGATTAAATTTATTAATCATATATATTTATTTTTATAATACAACAAAAAAGTATTTAGAAAAATAAGGAATAGAATAATTATGGTCTTCCATAGGACTCTGTCAGCAACATCTGTATACTTTGTTGAAATAAATTCTATAAAGTATTTAAACTTCTATGAGATGGGCATTCACTACTTGCAAGATTAAAGTTCACAGTTAAGAATTTTTTTCTTAAAAAATACAGAGATCTTTTTCTATATCTGATTAATTTGTATTTCTTTTTTTCTTCCCTAATTCCTTTCTATAATATTATAAAACTCCCTTTCCCCTTCATCTCTTACCCCAAATGCTCTTTAAAATTTCTTTATAATTACATTTATATTTTTCAGAACTGTAAACATGATAATCTTATGTGTAATTTTGAACCTCCTCATGGTCAGAGATGTTGTGTGCGCACATGGTTGAAATATTTGTGCACAATTAAGCAGAAATATTAAAAAAAATAAAGGTATCTATTTCTAAATTGCCTACCATTCACAGACCCCTGATCCCAAGAATATTATAAGATCCAGGAATACTAACAGTTAAATTGCCAAATTTATTTGGAAATTTTATGTGAAATATTTTGAGATTTACTAGTGCACATATTTAGTAATTAACACTGCTTAAAATGCGTAAGTATAGACCTTAATTATAGGAAGAAAATTAGTAACTTACATAAATCACAGCCTTCAGTAATGATTTTTGATAACTTCGATATGCATATATATTCATGTATCTACTTTATTTTAAATTTTCTAATCTATAGTACTGAGGAGCTTTTTGGATTTTGTAATCAGACAGTTGAAGAAACCATTTTCATTTTATTTCCTGGGTGGTCATTTTCCAGTCTATAATCAACTCATTATTCCATAGTATAAGGCGTATTTGGGAAAAATATGTAAAAACAATGCACAATCAAGAAGAGAGATTAGGTATGTAAATCATTAAAAAAAATCAGAAATTGCAAAGCTCTTGGCTTAACAAGAATAAAAATATTACAGCACTTTTGCACTGAGTTATCTTATAGCTGTTGATAAAAAGTTATGCATGCCATAATAAAAAAAAAAGATTTGTATACGTGAATACTCTGCATTACTCTTTAAAATCTATCCAGCTATCACCTGAATAAAACAGCCTTCTAACTACAGTTCTAAGACCTATCTTAGTCCTCAAAGGGAAAACAAATCCAAATTCAATTCTTGAAAAGCAAAGTCTTTACAAAAGTTCTTCTGAAGATGTGGTGAAGATTTAATCTTAACCACACTGCTTAAAAAATTAGTTTTTTATATCTTTTCCCTACTGAATTTCTGCTTTATAAATCATTCAGTTAACTCTGTTATTCCAAAATTTTCACCAACATTAGGTTTATTTTTCTGTTCCTTCATTCAATTTTCTAAAACTTCCTTCCTCACCCCCCGTTTTTCTCTCTTTATTCCTCCATCCCATCTCTTTTTCCTTCTCGGCTTCTATCACTCTACCCTGATCCCTATTGACAAAAGAGCATAGAAAATCTAACAAAAATCTTACCACTCTCCTTTAGAAGAGGCCGAAGATGGAGGGAAGAAGGGAATGTTGCGGAACTCATACATCAGTATTTTGGGCCCCACCACGTAAATGGGAGCATTGGCACTCACGGAGAAGGAATGAACTCCGGCTTTTTATTAACTGGAAATTAAGTGCTTTGGAAAGTAATTTCAAAATGGATAATGAAGATACTTTTCTATAGTTTTAGATAAGGAAATTTATTGTTAATTTTAAAAAATTTGTATTTTAAGAATCAAAAACCATTATCAATTCACAGTTGGTGTACATGTACATATAACAGACACTGGAAGGAAACATATCACTTCTTTTAATATCATCGGCTTAGCTTTTCCAAGCTTAAAGATTCCATTTAGTAGAAAAGACTCATGTTCAATCCAAAAATATTCTGATGCTTTTTATATGAAGACTCCAAAAGGTAGAGGAATACACTGAGTCAAATTGATATTATTCTCTCATTTGGACACCAGGCACTGAAGTCACCTAACTTTTGGTCTTTATGATCAACATTTCAGCAACTTTCAACCTTTATAATGGTCAGTAAAGACAGTATAAACTTTATTTAGTTCAATTTAGCAAATATCTGTGAAGTGTCTCCTACACACATAAGATTTTCATGGCAAAGATGAGTTCATCTATACTGTCCTTACCTCCAAAATAATTCTTAAGCTTAAAACTTAGAGATTGGAGCCTATTTGCTACGTTTCCTGTGATTGCCAAGTCACTAATGGCCAGCTCTTTCCATAGAATAAAAATACATTAAATAAATTAATAAGGTCTTGTCCAGTGTGAACTGGGTTTGTAATCTTTATGGGGAGAAATTTATTTTGCACCTCAAATTCTCATAGAACACCCCCTACTTCCTCTAGCAGAGAGGAGCATACTTGGAGAATTCTCTTAAGACAATTTCTCCTTAGGAGTCAGATTTTTCTTGTCCAGGGGCAAACTTTTCAGTTCATGCATAGATTCACTACCTCAAATTTGCCTCCAGTTAGGAAACAGCCTTTTTCCAAAACAACTCTGGAGGCATTTCTTGCCCAGGTCAATTCACTGGTGTTAATAAACATAATAATAATTATGAACCTGCAATAGTTGCATAAAATTATTTCAAACATGATACATGTAACAAGAGAAAGAGACGATTACTCATGCCTAGATCTAACATATTACTAGATGAAATAAAGGAAAGGAAAAATCTTAAGTTGCAGAGGCATAAATATGCCCGCTTCCTTTTATTATTTTCTTAAAAAACAAAATATTAGTCAGGTATTTCAAAGATTTCACAGGATAAAAATGAATCTTGTATGTTATATGGGATGTGACACTTCCAGGATAAAAAGGTCAACAGATCCAAAGATACAGGTCATCAAAATATAACTCCAATCCTCTTTCTTCTAATAATTAGCTTTGAATTTCAAGTTAATGATGGATTTATATAAATGTATAAAAAGAGGATGTTTACATCTTAATTGAGAAATTTGGGGGGCACCTGGGTGGCTCAGTAGGTCAAGTGTCCGACTCTTGATCTCAGCTCAAGTCTTGATCTCAGGGTTGTGAGTTCAAATCCCATGTTGGGCTCCATGTAGGCATGGAGCCTACTTAAAAAAAAAATCTTGGGTTCTTTGCTTTTAATTCAAAACAAAAATTGGATGGTTGGCATTTGCTTTTTTAGGATTTTAGAATAGATTTTAAAGTCTACCTTTGAATCAATGTTGATTCAAAATTACTGAATTTTAAAAATGAAACAAAATGGGGCACCTGGATGGCTCAGTGGGTTAAACCTCTGCCTTCGGCTCAGGTCATGATCCCAGGGTCCTGGGATTGAGCACCGCATCGGGCTCTCTGCTCCTTGGGGAGCCTATTTCCTCCTCTCTCTGCCTGCCTCTCTGCCTACTTATGATCTTTGTCTGTCAAATAAATTTAAAAAAATAAAAAATAAATAAAAATGAAACAAAAATAATATGAAGAAAACTTTTCATTTACTAAGGGTAGCAAAGCACTCCCAAAAGAATATAAACTTCATCTTTCAAAAAAAATCTGGCAAATACAAAGTTTTGTGTATCTCTTAGTGATACCAAATCACTTCCATTATATTATATTTTTACACTTTCCCACTGAAAGAAGTTTCTTTCTAAACAAAACAAAGAGAGGTTCTCACTTGAGTTTCCATGCCATGCTGGTTAACTACAGTACCAGATCTCTATATCATTAAGAGAACTTTTGATTTGTTTCATTTAAGAGGGAAAATCTCAAGGACAAATTCCACTCTCCTTAGACATACCTAATTCATCTTTAAGAATAACAAAGGCATTACAGGAAAACTACATGACAGATGAGTATGAAAGATAGTTCTTAAATGTGATATAAAGAAGTGGTTCCTACTTTCGATTAGAATATGAAGTACAGATTAACAACACAATTTCCTGGAGTTGTAAATTAGAAAGGTATCAAACTCAGTGAAAAATCTTCTCTCAAGTAAAGCTTTTTTCTTACCTATATTTTTCCATTATTTTTAACCTCTGGATATCTATTTTGTTATAAGAAACTCAGTTTTGGTTAAGATAATAAGTTATCCACTCAAATAATAAATCAGAGCAACTGAGATATGACTTTAGAGTATTCTACAAAATAACGAAAGAACAACCACCTACTTCAGGATTCCTATTTAGTTAGCCCAGTCTCTAACTCATTAGCCCTCTTTGAAGGGAAAACTGTCTTTATTCCAAAATGATGTATTATCATAAAGAAAAATTCAAGGTACAAGAGCTTTCATTTTTCATATATCCAAAATTTATATTTAGGCATTATTAACTTTGAAGATAGATGTCCTTGTTTTCATAACTTAAATATGAGCTTACATGCAAGCAATATCGATGTAAACATTTCTATGACTTTTGCCACATTTATAGATCACCATCCTCAGAACAGTCTTCATTTTCTGTGTTCTAGAAAAACCAAATTTCATTTAACTTTTTGAAATCATGATAGATGGAGTGAATAGTACTAAATCATAAAGATGAGTAAACAATGCACTTATAAGATTTTTACTTAATTTAAAATGTCCTCTTCTATTGCCTTTATAATAAATTAAATCTCTCTTCTACATTTAGTAATTTGTAGAATGAAATGTATGCATTAGCTAGAAATTGCTTTTGTTAAATTTTTATTTAGACACATCTTCACTCAGAAGCTAGAATATAATTCATTCTGTTAGCTCATTTCTCATGCAAAGTAGTACCTTTTGCTCTCTTTAGAATTATTTACCCAATAATATCATTATTTAAGTTGTAATAAAATTTTTCTTTGACTGTACATGCTTTACTTACTGCCACATATTTTTATCTTTGAAATAAATCTGCTTAAAATTGTGGTCTTTAGATGCTCTATGACAAAATTAATGGCTACTCATTTGCTAACACTTATAACTGAATGAGCTATTTTTTCTGTCCATGTGATTGATGTGAGCATTGTTAAATCTAACTTATTTGAATATTCATTGGTATTTTATCTAAAGCTGTTATTTCAATATCTTTAAAACTATCTTTAAAATAGTACTGAATTTCATAGACAATATGACAATAAACAATGACTGGGGATTTTTTAAATTCCTGCACTGCTTGAAAAATAAGGTTTAACGTGCATAAATGTTTATCATTGAAGTTCTTAATTTGCTTTAATGTGATGTTCCCACATCATACACATTCAAAGAAAATTATATTAATATATCTATACTATGCAAAAACCTTATGTTCTTACAAATGTAGAGTTTTCATATAATTTGGGGGGTTTTTAGGCCTCTAAGAGAAAAAAAATGTGAAATAGGAGCATTTTAAAATTTTTTTTGGTAAGGCATAATATTTGAGCAGTCCTAACAAATATGAATGAGTAACATTTGATTTTAAAGATTACTATATGTGCATTATTTCTGATACATTATTAATCACTTTCTTAATCACATCTCATCTTAGATTGTTTCTTTGAAAATCTGAATAACTACAGGATATAAATATCTATGGACATTTTTCATAAACTATACTTGGGTTTAATTTTATATTCAGTACAAATTTTGACAGCTTAATTTTTATTTTAATCGTATCTTAACAATGTTTCTTAAAATGTTGGTTACATTATACCTTCTATAATAACCTTATTTTTTAAAACTCAGAGGCAGACCATTAATGCAGAACTTGAAAACAGACCAATTTCCATTAAAATTGAGGAAAAGACAAAAGGCTAATACAAAAGAAGGATTTTTTTGTCAAACTATTAATTACCACATTAAAAAAAACTATCAGAAAAGAGTGATCAAAAGTTTTGTCATACTTCTATTTTGGTAATTTTGAAACTAAAATGCATCTTGAAGATGGGAATCTCTAATTTAAATAAATCTATTAATGTTTGTTAAAATATATAGTGATATATAAAACCAGAAATTTTGCCAAAATATCAAAAATAGAAATTTATTTTTAAAAAATTTATTAATTTAACCAAATGATCACAATTATTAACATTTCCATATTACTAATTCTTTTCATTTCTAAGACCTATATATAATTAAAGAATTTGTCAAAAAATGCATTGAATATTGGATAGTCAAAGCATTTTATACATATCAACTAATCATTCTCAATAAGTTTTTTCTTCTGGTATTATTAAATGTGAAAAGTTTATATAAGATGCAGATAAAAAGAATTGAGTTAAAGGAAGAGTAGTCTTTTAAATCAATTTATGCTTTCATGCAATTATATAAATTTTACATAGTTTCAAATGTTTAAAATATCTGCATATTAATTTTATGTTATATGTTATGATGTCAAAGTGCTTATATTCTTTCAAGGAGATTGCCTTCTCTTTTCAGTTGTTACAAGTATTTAAAAAAAGAGCCGCTTTATATATTTCCACTCAGCCTCATAATGCTTATAACTTTCCAGTTCTCAAAGAGTTAAAGCCAAATGCCAAAACACAGTGGTTAGAAATTATTTAGTTTTTTTATCTAATATGGTTCAGATGTCTCATAAAGTCTGCTGGAGAAGGCAAACTCTTAGTTTCTCATGAATAGAAATACAAAAAGAAAATCTTATATTGGACTTTGCATATTCAAAGTAGTGAACATATACTTTTATAGTTAATTTTCACTACTTACTGTTTATTCAGTTTTTTAAATTTCACCAGATGGGATACTGCAAACAAAAGTGAAAGGCCATTCAATTTTTATACAAACTGCTTTCAGAGTCTCCAAAAATCCCTTTGAGGAAGCAAAACATTCCCTTTTACCCAACTTAAAATTTCTCTCTACCATTAAATAAAATAATTAGGTAACTATAGTTTAATATAAAAAATAACAACAGACCATGATTTCTCCAGTCAAAGATCTGACACTATGAGAAACAGATATAACAAAACAAAAGAAAAAAAAATTAAAGGAAGTTCTATCTGTTTGCTGGTCCAAAATTATATAATTCCTAAATTTTAAGATTAGCATATACTGATTTACTTTAAGTATATTTATCCATAAGTTCATTTGTTCCATTAAACTAATGTTCATTGTTCATTAACTAATGGTCACTGTCTCTATCAGTGTTCTGTTTCTAAGCAGTGAAAATACAGAGTGACGAAGATAAGCAAAAGCCCCTGCCTCATGGAATTGATCTTCCAGTGGTAGAGGTACACAATAAAGAAATGTTATGTTGATAATTAAAAGCAATAAAGTTACATAGCATGACTGTGGTTTTTACATTAAATGGTAAAAGAAATTTCCTCTGAGAATGTGACATTTAAACTGTTATCTGAAAAGCATGAAGGAACCAGTCAAGAGAAGATTGGAGGCAAGAACATTCCAGGCAGAAAGACCAATTTAATGTGTGTGAGTTTGAGTGTTTGAAGGTAGAGAGAATGGTGTGCTTAGTACACAGCAGAAGAACTGAAGGAAGGCAAAATGAGACAGCAGTTAAAGAACATTTATGAGGCTACAGCAATAGTTTAAGCAGAAAAAAAAAGTTGGCTTTTGTTAAAGTGGAAGTAGTAAAGATAGAGAGAAGTGGAAACTGGGCTATGTTTGAACCCAGGGCTTCTTAATGAATTGGGTTTGAGGTCTGAAAATGAAAGAAAAATCAAAGATAAATTATATTATTTGGGGAATGAGAGACTAAGCACTAGTGGGGAGAATCAGGTTTGAAGGGGAAAAATCAAGAGTTAGGTTTTAGCTACATAATGCCTGAGATGCCTATTAGATATTCAAATGGAGAGAATAAAAAAGTGTATAAAAGAGTTCCAAGCAGCAATCAGGGATAGACGTCAAGATCTGGAAGTCATTAACATATAAATGATGTTTAAAATTTTGAAGTTACCTGGGAAAAGTCTATAAGGTAAAGAAGTGGGCTGCAATTGAGGTCTAAGGCATTCCCATTTGTGGAAGTTAGACGGAGAATTGGAAGTCAACCTGGGACACTAAGGAGTATAAGGTAAGGTAGAGTAAAAAAGAAATCCAACTGGTCATCTGGATTAAATGCTTATAAGTAGCCACAGATTTGGCACATGGCAGTTATTGGTGACCTTGACAAGGACAGTCTCTATGAAATATTGTAGTCAAAGTCTGATTGAAGTGGATAAAGAGATCGTAGGAAAGCTGGTGGAATCAATATCTGTAAACAACTTTATCAAAAAATTTTACTCTAAGAAATGGGGCAGTAGCCAGAGGGAGATATGGAGTCGAGAAGTTCTTGGTTGTGTGCGTGTGTGTTTAGAGAAAAGATGCTAGAGTGTATTTATATACTAATGAGAATGATCTGGTAGAAAGGGGAAAACTGATTATGATTATGCAAGAGAAAATATAATTATAGAAAATATCTTGAGAGGTAGAAGGGTTAGGATTCATAGTGTAAGTAGGGAGATTAGTTTTCAATAGGAGGAGACAGAACTGCAATGGGAGGGAAGACAAAATTGCAGATAGGTTGGTAGATGTGTGGTAGAAAGGTAAGAATGTTACTATGTGAGTAGTTCTATTTACCATTGACATAAAAGTCAATATGCAGAATGGGAAGAGTATAGATTGGAAGAGAGGTATACGGTAGTTGGAAAGGGGAAAACTGAACTATATATACATATATATGTGTGTATATGTATGTATACGTATATATGTGTATGTATATATACACACACACACACATGCATATATACATAAACACGGTGAGTAGGTATTTGTATGTATGTAATACACCATGGGGAAAAGATATATAAAATATTTTAAAGCCATTCTTACTGAATATTTTTGAGACATCTTATTTGAAGGACCTGAAATAATTCTGTGCTTTCTGAGGACTCTAGCGTTCTCTTTTCCATAATATAGAGATTAAGTGAGGACTTCTCAATGCCATACATACATCTCATGTTTTGTTATTTATTTTTGTATATTATGGAGTAAAAGGCAGAAATATTTTGTAGCTATTCTAATTCAAAACCTATGAAAATTAAAATTAATCTTGAAAGATGTGTATTATATACTCAAGCTGGCAGTTTTCTTGAAATACTTTTTTGGGAGAGTTTTGAGCCCCATCTGAATTAAAAAAAAAAAAGAGGCAAACAGGCTCTAACCATTTGGTAAAAAAATAATTTTTGTTTTGTTTTCATATGAAAATCATCAGGACTATCTGTCATTTAGGAGAAACACATGGGCAATACGATTGTTTTGTTCATTGTGCCCTCTCTATCCTATTGGAAGGATGTGATCTTTTAACTGTGCTTGGATCTTTATTTCTGGATAGGATGTATGTAATTCAATGTGTTGAATGTATAGGTGCATATGGATTTGATGTAAAATTAGATTGTGATTAATGGAATAAGATTGCTCTCCATTCTTTTGCTGTTTTAGCATAGACAAAAATAAAAAGATGTATGTGTACATATGAATATATATTTGATTAAACACTTAATATTTAAATGGCCATGTCAAATATTAAATGGTAGATGTCGACAGTTGCAGTGAATTCAAAATAAAATAGTTATAAAACTCTTTGTAGCACAAATCCTAAAAAGTTTAATTTAATACTTAATATTACATTTAAATAAAATACCTAGATCACATCTGTCTAGGTTGAGGCATTTAATCCCTCACAGAGCTATATTTGACTAAAGAAAAACTGCAGCTGAAAACGTTTCTCCTTCCTATAAGTATGAATATGATTTTTAAAATGTATCTCTCTGTATTGTAACCTGTCATAAAATTAATTATCACTAATTATGGATTTAGCAGTGTACCCATCTCCTCTTACAAAAGGGGGAAAAGATCTATTTGTGAGAATAAGGAAGTACAGCACCGTATTTTTTTCTCTTTGTTATTACTGTTTCTCTTTGGTATCTATTTAGAGCTTCAATATATGCCTTCCACTCAGGTTCCTTACACAGAATATGCTCTCTTTTCTGGTTGTAAAACAAGATTATAGAGAGATAAACACAGTAAAAGGGTGTTAACAATTGAACAGCAATCCTACCTATTATCTACTTTGCTATAGCAGTGAAGTAGTCCAGACTTACTTCAAGGTAGTATTGTTTTCATCTTATAAAAATCTACTGTAATATTACGATGTTCCATGTAAATTTTCATGTGCTGGCATGCTTACAAGTAATAGTGTTATAGAATGCTCAGCTCTCAATGAGGGATTGTTTGTGGTTAATTGCATTACATACGTCATCTATCTATTTGCTGAAAGAATATGCTGTTCAGTAAAACTACCTGCTGAGCAACATAATAAGATTTTTGTACAAAGTACAAATTACTAATTATTGTATTTTATTTTTCTATGATTTCCTAAGAGGCATTACCAGGGTCTTACAGATGGAATAAGCCTGTTTATTAAAATATCTATTAGCAAATAAAAGTAACAGTTCTGGTGGTTAAATCTGTGACTTTTTTGTACTGTTGTATTGATGAATTTAAATGTAATTTATTTTTTAGTCTCTTAAATCTAGATGCTCTTTAGATACATAATTCTGGATGCAAAATCATAGCTTTAATTTTTCAAAATAATTAACATCATTAGTGTCAAGGCATAAAATCACATAAATCACTATAAATGGATACACATTTTTGTAGTGATTTACTATTGACAAAACTATTTTGTGAGCTTAAATAAATTAAATTGTTCATCGCAGAGGTAATACTGTACATAAATTGCAAATTACCAAAAAACATACATAATGTCCAACTATTCATGGCTTTACACCATCAGCACTCATTCCAAAAATGTGCAATAAATTATGAATCAGGGATTTTCTATATTGTTATTAAAAGCTGCTGGTAGGAAAATACATAAAAAGTTCCTCAGTTAATCAGAATAGTGTTGTAGTCATCATCTTAGACTTAACTCTCTTCTACTACATTTCTTAAAGCTGGTTATAAAATACCTGAAATTTCCTTCTCTTATACAAGTATTTTAAGTAGCCCCAGAAAATTACATGCCATTTTTAAAGCTTCTCACCCTTATAATAAAATGAAGACAGCCAAACTAACTTATTAAATCAAGTGGAATAATTTTTATGCTGAGCTTTTCAGTACTCAAAAGCAGTTTCAGTTCACAAAGTACCAAAATGCAGATTCAACCATATGAAATATTTATGTTTTTAAACTTTTACATATTCTTAAAACTAGCATTTTCTATGTTATTGAGTACACTGTGGGTTTCACTATTTCATCTCTAATGATAAGCCATCACATCAACTACACTTATCTAAGACAACAATTTACTTAGCTATTTTTTGTCAAAGGTTATGTACATGCCTAAATTTACTCAAAAGTTGGATATCCAATCTCCCCATCAGATTTCCAATTTTCACTAAATGTTTTGTACTAAGCAAAAATAGAAAACCTAAGGGCAGAAAATACCAACTCCAAACAGGAAAAATTAAGTCTGTACACCATTTTCTGAAACATAAGATTTCTACTTAACTCTAAGAAAAAAAAAGTCATATTCAGGCTACAAGGAAATTAGCTTCCATGTCTCATCAAAATGAGATAAATACCTGACACAAAGAAAAGAAATCAGTACTTCCCTGAAAATGGATTTACAGTCAGAAGTTAATGAACCAGAATATTTAGGAATTGGGTCAAATCCTATCCATATAATAAAAATTTCAGGATAAAGGAAGACAGGAAGTTATTTATTGAACACCTACTATGTGCCAAACAATATACTTTTTAAATCTATTCAGTCCTCAAAACTACCAAATGAGATAATGTATTTTTGAAAGTGAGGAAGCTAAAGCATGGAGAAGGGTTAAATGGCCTAAGGCCACACAGTTAGGAAGAATATATCCATACTCCCAATTTTTTTCAAGGACATCTGTAAACATTTTGGAATATAGAACTATTAGGTTTTTGTTAGTTTTAGCCTTTCAAGAGTCACTTACCCAGAACCATACTCTTTTTCATTGTAAAACAACCACTGTTACAAATTTGGAAACATAACAAAAACATCCCCCCTATAATCATCCACATAAACACTCCCCTCATTAATTTTATATAAATCGTGTAGTCTTTTTTCACCGTCCTAGTCCGCTTAATAGGTAAAATTAATTAATAGGCCGAAGATAAGGCAGGGTGGTAAAAACATAACCCTAGCGTGTGTGTGTGTGTGTTTGGTGGAGGTGGAGGTGGTGGTGGGGGGGGGGGGGTGTCCCATACTCTTGGCCAAAAAGTAAACTGTAGATGAAAATTTAAGAGGAAGGGTTTTATCCATGAAAACCACTCATTGGTGTGGGTGGTGGGAAGGGTGAGGCTAGGTAGGCTGAAAGATTATTCCAAATGTAGTCTGTCCCTTGGAAAGCGTGTTTATAAAAATGTGGAAAAATAAGTAAATCTAAATATTTTCAACTGGAGTATCACTACTACTATAAAATCTCAGTGCAATCTTAAAGGGTGGTTAACGTTGAGCACTCAGACTGTTCTCTTCCTGACCACCTACGGATTTGATTCTGTGGACAGTAATCTCATCACCGATTATGGCTAGTGTAAATCTCTTTAGGCGATCACACAGCTAAAGAAGCCAGGATACAAGCATACTTCCTCTGCCAAGTCACGCTTCCGACTTTTCATGCCAGTTTTATCTCCACTCGCTACCCACAGTAACAGTTTTCAGGACTCCAGGATCTGTGGCCTGTAAGTCCCTGGAAAGCCTCCGTGGGAGGGGCAGCGGGGAAACTGGCGCACGCGTGGCCAGCTGTGTTCTTCGGCCGTTGCCACCGCGCTCTGCGCGTGCCCGGTAAAAACGCAGAGGTTCCTCCTCGCCCACCCCAGCGTGCTAGAATTGCAGATGTTTTCCCGCGAGTCTGAGAAAGACGTGGGCGGAAGGAAGCGCACGCAGCAAACGCGACGCCAAGCATTTCCCAGCAGGCTGTGCGCACGCCTACAACTCCCATCATGCTCCATTCGGGACACCGCTTCTCTTCGCCAGAAGGCGGCCGTTCATCCCGCCACCTGTCTTCACACCTTTAATACTCCTCGGTGTGCGTCTGACTTTCTCCGGAGCTCTTCAATCCCGTAAACAAGAGCACCAAGGCTACACTCAGAAGTTCAAGGAGGCGTGGCTTAGGGACCGGAAGAACGTCCGGTTGCCAAGGGAACCCCACGCGCCTAGGCTCCTGCCCAGCCACTGATGCTCCGGCCGAGGCACAGGCAGCCAGTTCACGCAACTTGTAGAAGCGGCATTGCTCGGGAGCAGGGATTCTTACAGAGGCCGCATAGAGACGAATGCTGAGAGACGCCCGATATTTATCCCACAGACGGATACGAGCGAGTGGTCCGTTCCTGTTCTCTTCAGCCCCTGGGCCCGCAGGATTAACTTCAAAAATCAGGTATCTTCCCGCCCACTCCGCCCTTGTTTTGTAGCCAGCGCCGCCGCCCCTGCCCCCGCCACCACCACCGCTCCTGTCGCGTTTGGAATTGCACTTTGCTCTTTCCTGTTTTTCACTTCGTACCGTTGTTTCTAAAGTGTAGGAGGTGGAAAAGGACAGAGGATTTATGCGGTTACTACTAGGGGTCTCAGAAGACTCATGGTTTGGGCGAATTTGTTCGGTTTTATCACCGCCCAGTTTCGTGTTTTTATTTGGTGTGTGGGAAATGTTTGAAATTTCATCCTCAAGAACAAACACGAATAAAAATGTTTGAAGTACTAAAAATGTGCTATAATTATAGGAACTTTTTTTTTTTAAGTTTACGCAGTACCATTCATGGTGTGTTTCATTGCCCTGCCACTGTCTGCGGCTTACTACCTTCCAAGCTCTTTACTGTGGATAACATCCTAATTCTTCAAGACTTTTCTGGCAACAAGTAATCCTTCAGAAAGCAGTTTCTCAGATAACAACCAGGAGAATCTGATTGGCTGGTGCGCAGTAAAGCAGTAAGATAAGAAAAAATTAAGGATATATCAGAGCCAGATTGAACCCTAAAAGCTGCGCGTGGACTTCATTCTGAAAGCCAGCAGTTCTCAGTAGTAACTGTACATCAGAAATACTGTGTAGTTTTTTTTTTTAATACTGATGCCCTAATCCCATAACCAGAAATACTAATTCATTAGTTGATTCCAGTGTGCAGCCAAAGTTGCGAATCATGGCTTTAGGCATAGGGAGCTACAGAAAACTTTATCTCCCATTGTGCGCATAGGGCATGGTGAACAAATGTTGAGTGGCTTAAATTGTCATCTTTTCTCCTTTCATACATGGGAAAAGTAAAAAGTTACAGAAATGTATGATTACTAAGAAATAAAAACATATATGTATAAGGCTATAATTAACATCTTTTAGAACAATTGACTTCTAAAGTGTATGTCCCAAAATATTTCATTAAGAAGCATTAGTTTTAATAATCCATGAAAAAGGGCTGGAAAATCACAATCCAGTGTTCTTTGGAAAGTGAATATTCAAGTATCAAGTTTTTGACAGTCAGGGTTTTCTAGTGGATGCCCAGAGGATGATGATGTGAGAAGTCGTCATTTTTTTTTTTTAATTTGTTCAAAATTGTATGGAAAATGGAAAACAAGATTTTTTTTTTAAAGTTAACATATAATGTATTATTTGCTTCAGGAGTAAGATATTATCTTTTTATCAATATGTTTAGTACAATAAATAACAAAGTGAGGATGGCAAATCTACTTGTGAATTAAAGTAGTCTGTGTAAGTTATTTCATGGTTTAGAAGGCTAACGTAACGTGGATTCTACAGATGTTCCTTAAACTGAGATTTAAAGGAACGGATTGAGTGAGATTTGAGTCTCCAACACATGGAGAAAAGTGGTACAAGTGGAGAACCTGAAATCAAACCCATCCCTTAGATAAGACATTTGTCAATCTCTTATAGGCCCCATGTTCTGGTGGGGCACTGCCCTTTTCTGCACATCATTGAAATTTGGCTTTGAAATTTCTATCAATATGCTCCCCCAAGGGGCCTAAGCAAAATCCATAATGCAGCTTCCTTTTGATGCGTTGTCTTGAAAACCTCATCATTTAAGTTGCTGTAGCTTCACAATCCTTCAAGGTATGAGCCTTGCTTATGATAGTGTGAGGTAAAAAATACTAAAGGAGTTGGGGGATGACAGGCTCCTGGAACTTTAGATGGAGAGGAGAATAAATCAATCAAATTAGATGAATATTTAGAGAACTTTGAAAATGATGGTTAGGAGAGTAATGGGAAATATTTGGGATGTAGGCAGATTGTAGTCATTGCTGTAGCAGTCCCTGAACCAGTTGAGGGCAGGCAACGGCTATCTCTCTTCTCCCATGATAATGTTTTGGGGAGTGATGGACCCAAGGGGAACCCCTTTGGAAAGTTTCATTTTGAAACTTCATAGCAGGTTATGAGCAAGTGATATCTGTAGCAATGTAGTATAAAAGTAAATATATCTGTTAGTATTTGTTTCGCTTGATAGAAAATGCAACTTAAACCAGATATAATCAAGTAAACAAAAACAGTGAATTTAATAGTTATTGCTTCATATTATTGCATAGTACAATAATGGGGCTGGCTTCAGGATTTATTTAGCTCAAATAGTGTAGCCAAAATCTTAGTTTTTCTCATTTCTGATCTGCCTTCTATTTTCTGAACTTTAGCATTAGGCTCTACATAGACTCCTTTGCCCATACATTGTTCTGAATTTCTAGGAATGCTGCAGATACTTTCAAGATCACAAGGCATATGATATCCATATGATACTGAGTTTAACAATATTTTCAACTTAAATATTGTAATTTATCAGAAGACATATGCAGCTATTTCAAGGGCATTGTTCTTTGTGTTGCCTAGGGTTATAAGCTGCCAATCTGCATTTCAGATAAGGCTCCTTTGTGCTAATCAGCTTAAACTTTGATTAGTAAATACAATGCTACATTGACATGGCTTTTCTGATTGTGTCTTTAAATTATTAATTTTTTTTATGCTCATGCTTATATTTTCCAGACCTAAGTTGCCTGTGATTGATACATCTTTTTTACTTTCTAATTTGTAGCTGGTTTGTAAATATTTGAATCACATTATGGGATTGCTAGACAGACTTTCAGGCTTACTTGGCCTAAAGAAGAAAGAAGTTCATGTTTTGTGCCTTGGGCTGGATAATAGTGGCAAAACAACAATCATTAACAAACTTAAACCTTCAAATGTAAGTATCTTTGTTAGATGCTTTATGTATTTACTGTTAGAGAAAGTAAACATGCAGAATTATTTTGTTTGCCATCATTACTTCATATAGTCATATTTTGAAATTCTATTAACCTTGTAGTACCTTAAAGTAATAAATGTCAATCAGACATAATTTACAGTGTATTTTATGCAGATGTATAGGTGAGTCTTGATTATTTAAGCTAGAATATTTTCCAAATGTCTTTTTTTTTTCTTAAAAAAATCCTAACAAATTTGTGAAATTCACTTTTAGGTAGCATTGCTTTCTTTTTGGCTCCCTCTTTACAAGAGAAACAAAACAGAGGGAATGGTGAATCATTTTTATGAGTTCAGTGGATAATTAGCAGCTTCCCAGGAGTGTGGTATGCATATCAGTGATAGTAAGCAGAATGACTTTAAGTCATTTAAGTAATAAGTATATGAACATGTAATTTTAATAATTGAAAAATGAATAAAGCTAGCACATTCAACACATGGTACATAAAAGTTAGGTTTTTGCTACATAAAAAGAAAACCCTTATAACAGTAGACTAAATAAGATAGAACCTTCTTTTTCTAATCTAAATAAGTCCAGAGGAGGTCTTCCAGGGCTGGTAGTGCAGCTGTGTAGTCAGTCATGAGACATCTAGGCATCTTCTATCTTCCTTTTCTGCTGTTCTAAGTGCCTGGTTTTCATCTTCAAGATCTCCACATGGTCACCTTGATTAACTGTATTTTAAGTCACAGGGAGGAGAAAAGAACAAGGCAAAAGAAGAGGCCTACTTGATAAATAAGCCTTCTTTAAAGAACTTACCCAGAAGCACCAAGTAATGATTCCTAACTTCTATCTCATTGGCTACCCCTATCTGTAAATGAAGCTGGATTTTTTTTTTTAAAAGCAGGTCATACTGCTGCTTCCAAAAATAATAGGGGTCTTATAAGTATGGAAGAAGAGGAGGATGGATATTGGATAGACAACTAACATTTACAGTTGTAAATACACTTATTTAGGCAAAAGCCGTTAGTGAATTAATGAAAAATGTAGAGTGAAAAAATAATATAAACTGCATACAGATAGGGCAGAAACTAAAAAGCTGATACTGTTAATGACTAAATGGCTAGAGAATGGGAAATAATTGCTCCTAAATCTGGTAGTTGCCTCCAAACAGTGTTTCGGGTTGGGCAGAATAAGCAGCCTTACTACTCCATTTTCTTTTGCAGTAGCTTCAGTTTTACCTTTGGAGATTGCTCTGAAATACAAAAACACCATTATTTCCTTTTTTTTTTTTTTTCCCCTGGTCATTATTCCCTTCTACATAGAGGAGTTTACCACAAAAGAACAGCTAACTGCTGATGTATTTTCAGGTGGGAGTTAGTGTGAGGTGGTCAGGATAAGAAACCGAAAATGGATTTGGAAGGCAATTTAGGTGTTTTAAGGAGTTCCTCAGCTGAATTGGGAGTCAGCTGAGTTTTACATGCTGAAGTCAGGCAAAGATAAAAAATATCAGCTTTATTTAATTTTGGAGGGTAGGTCTGTTTAGAGGACTTGCTAACACTCTATTGTATTGAGATTGGCCTCCCAAAATTTTGGGGTTTCCTCCTTGGGGAAAGATCCTACTCTTCTAGAGTCATTTCTTGGCTAAGATCAGATGAGAGTGCATGCTTGTGATAGGCATATGGCACTCAAATGAGAGAGTAGAGAGAGGTAGAACCAAGAATGCTCGGTTCTGTCCCACAAACTGAACAAAGGAGTAATTCTTTACCCATGGAGAGGAATAAATTGAAGGAGGTGAGTTAGAGAAATATCATTTAATGAAGTTTTTTCTATATGTGAAATAGGGAAAAAAGGTTTAAAAAGCCCACATACATTAGAAATATATCTCCTGATCTAGGTGATTACAAGAAATTTATCAGTTCTTAAGAGGGAGATAAAGCATCCTACACAGTTGAATGGGGTCCAGAATTGAACTTAGAGAACAGTGAGTATATGTTAAAAGTAGAAGCATACCCAATTGTGCCTTGGCCCAAATTGTGCCTTTGGGCCCAATTGGGCCCAAAACTGTAGATCAGTTATGAGCAGATGAGGCTGGGTAATATATTGCTTAAGTATCTCAGTGACTGATGACCTGAACTTCTGTAGGTAATCCTGTCAGTAGTAAGCAAGAGTATAAGGAAGTATTTTTAGTAAGGGCCTATTCTATCAGAGGGGTTTATATTTTTCTCTACATTAAGGAATTGCCTCAAAAGTTAAAAAAAAAAAAAAAGATTTCTTAAACGAGTCTTGGGTGGCTATGGTTTAAGTGTCTTGATGCTTGATTTCAGCTCAGGTCATGATCTCAGGGTCCTGGGATTGAGCCCTCTGTCGGGCTCTGGGCTCAAAAAGGAGTCTGCTCCAGATTCTCTCCCTTTCCCTCTGCCCCTCCTCTCTCTCTCTCTCTCTCTCTCTCGCTCAGATAAATAAATAAAATCTTTTTAAAAAACTACTCTCAAATAGGTAGAAAATAACTGAAACCAGAGCCACCATTAATAGCCACAAAATGGTGCCATGGTGGCCTCAGTCAGTTAAGCATCTGACTTGTTTTTGGCTTTGGTCATGATCTCAGGGTCGTGGAATTGAGCTCCATATCGGGCTCTGTGCTGAGTATGGAGCCTGCTTGGGATTTCCTCTCTCCCTCTCCCACCCCCTCACTTTTCCTTCTCTTAAAAATAATATATAGCCACAAAATGGACCAGTTCCCCAATGTCTGCTGTACTCAAACTGGCAGAAATAACATTCAAAAAGCAACATAGAAATTACAGTCTCTTTCCATCATCCCCAACAGTATATTGATTTTCCAAGACATGGTTATTACCATAGGAATAATCTTGGATATGAATGGGAATACCTTTCTTCTCTGAACAAGGATGTACTTTTAAAGACACTTGCTCTTATTTTTTAATCTACTTAGGGATTTTATTTTTTCATAATGTCTTTTGTCATTTCTAGGGATCTAGGGGCAGAAAGAGGAGATACCATGTACTCTGTCTGTGATCTTAAAATACTCTAATACCCCCATTTCAGACTGGCCTTGTGACCTCTTAACCCTGTCTAATGCACCAGGTTAGTTAGGGAGAGCCTGCAGGAAAACCTGGGTACACAGCCAATAAATAAGGCTTTTTAATTAATCTTCCAATGCTTTCCAACATCCCTGTTTCTCTGTTATCTCTGGTAAATTATGGAACTAGCCTAGACTTGCTATGGGGCTATTTTAAGGGGATCACCTATTTTCTGATACCACTTCCTGAGACTCAATCTTTAGTCAATTATCCTGTCTCCACAGAAAAATTGACCTCTAGATCCTGAGAGCACAGTAAGTTGCTTTGCATTTTTTTTGTTTTATTTTATTTTGGCTTTTAATTTGGTAATGATAGCCAAAAGACCACTTGAAATAGAATTTCTTAAAGACCTCAAAACTTCTATCACACAGGTATAGATAAAATACTTGTTTCCTCTATGTATCTGAACTGAAGAAATCTCTTGTGAATTTACATCCACTATTAGCATAATTTTTAATGAATTAAGTGAGTTACAGAAATCTACAATGCAAAAAAATTTGCATTACCTCCCTTTGCCTGCATAAGTCCTGTCATACTACCACATCATCCAGATTTATGTTCTCTCCCTCTCCCTCTACCCATCCTCCTGCTGATATGTACTCTCTCTTTCTCTATCCTTACAAGAAAAAAAAAGTGATGGGGAGAAAGTTGATTAATTTTATCCTTGTTAAGTAGAACAGCAAGTTAAAAGAGAAGCTCTGGAAACAAAACAAGTGTGTGAAGAAGTTGGGTGATTGTGGAGAGGCTAGGCAAGTTCTAATTACAGTTCAGTGAAGATAGGGCTACTATTTTGAGGTACATTTTCTGAGATTTCTTTAAACATTTAATTTCCTCACTTTTTTATTACTGGTATTTTTTGCTAATAGTAATAGCTAGTGATTTTATCACAATTGTGATCAAAATCAAAAGTCAGAACAGTGGAGTATTTTGGGACAACAAAAGTTAGGAAACTATTCCAAAGTTTTTTTGTGCAGTGAAGAAACTGTAAGGACTGAGGCAGGAATCTGAATGGTAGGAAATAAATTCTAACACAAACAAAATGATATTTTTGGAAGAATAAAGGCAGCTCACAGGATGGAAAGAAAAGCTGAATAAACAAGCTTTAGAAAGGCAAAGCCAGGCATCTCCAGGGAGGCCTTTTCACTACTACATTACTTCTAAGGTGATTAAGCTCCAGTGACTTTTCAGCTGCTGTCTTTTCATTTGAATTTTAAATTTCCAGAAGTGGACTACCAAATTGAACATAATGGTTTGGAGCAACAATTTACCTTCTACTCCTGTTTTCACACAAATGCAACATGATGAACTAAAAGTTTTTTTGTTTTTTGTTTTTCTTTTAAAGTTGTACTGTGGCTGTATGGAGAAAATTGGAAAGACTGAAGTCAATGACAGTATACTTATGGTATTTGTTTAGTATTTGCTGAGTATGTCCAGTGGACCAGACACTGGTTGAGTATATTGCATTCAGTAACTCATTTAATTATCATGATAACCTTACAAGTTAAAGATAATAATAGATTTCACATTTGAGAAAACTAAGGTTTGGAGAAGTTGAGTAGCTAGTCTAAGGAGGCACATTAATGATTAGGAGTAATTAGAATGTTTTTGTAGTAAATCAAAGCAAGAAATGGTAAGGGCCTGAACTAAGTTAGTGAGATAGGACCAACTTGAGACTGTTTATATAAAAAATGTAAGAAAAGGAGGAGTCAAGAATAACTCATAGGTTGTCAGAAAGTAGATGGTGTTTTTTATTCAAAAGGAAGAATAGTTTTGATGGTGGTGGAAGTGTTAGGAGGTGTTTGATGTCTTGTCAGTTTCAGGTGTTTTAATTGCCGGTCGGACTTGCTAACAGATATCCTGGTATACTCTTGCCCCCTTGTAATCTCTTCTCCATACAGAATTCCCCACCATGGCCTTCAAGGCTCTACAGCTCTTTTTTACATATAGCTGTCTGCCTTACTCAGTACGTTTGCCTGAGTGGCAAGTTCCTGCTTGCATAAGGGTCATTGTATTGGCTGATTCCTTTGACTGGAATGTTCTTTACCAAGATCTTGTCATAACTTTTCTCCTTTTTCATATTCACTCTTAGGTCAGATATTACCTCCTCAGAGAGACTTTTTCTCAGCATCCTTTGTCCATGCCCCATACCAGCCCAGCCCTCCTCCCCTACTGCCTCCCATCCCCAAATCACCTTTCACTGCACCTAACATCGTCTGAAATCATGTTCACTTGTAGTTTACTTGGTTACTGTTGTTTACTTTCTCTAGATAATAAGCTCCATGAAAGCAGGGGCCATGTAGATTCACCATCTAGACATGAGAACAATCCTCAGTAGCATATATAAACTCAATAAGTATGTGGTAAAAGATTATAAAGTCCTATATGTGAACTCAGAATGACTCATGAATCCACATTACAGCTATGGTAACTTGCAAGCCACAAAACGTGAATTAAGACATAAACATTTCATAATTAGTAAACCTTAAGCTTCTGTAAAGAATTCACACACAGTGATCCCACTGTAAAAATTAATAGTTTTGTTTAATTCTGTCATCTCCTCAGTAACAAATTTTAGAACTGGAAACCTGGATGCTTTTTTTTAGCCCAAGGAAGAATTCATCTTTGGTAGTTGCAGATTTCTCAATTTATTTTTTTTCTTGAAGGCTCAATCACAAGATATAGTTCCAACCATAGGATTCAGCATAGAGAAATTCAAATCATCCAGGTAATTCACTTTATTATACTTGTGACTAAGAAGTTGTGGGTGAAAAGTGATACTATTAAATCTACCTAGCCATTCTTTCTACTCTTAGAAAAAGTAATTTGTTTCAGAAGTCCATAGATGGTAAATTATTTGTACCACTACCTCTGGATTATTTTTTAGAATTTAGACTTTAGACAAACTCTGATAATCTCACTAGCAAGGAAAGCATCTTTTTTATGTGTTATTCGTTACAAAATCATATTTATATTACAAAATTTGTTTTGTGGGACTCATACTTGAAAATTGGCTCAAGTTGAATATTGTATATTCAAGGGTGGTTTCTTTGAAAACAATTTAAAAATTTTAAGTAAAAGTGATACCTTAATTTAGTATCTTATAATGTAGTCATGGTTTGTTTTGTTTCGGTGTTTGGTTTTTTTGTTTTGTTTTGTTTTTGTTTTTTTTTGTTTTTTTCTGTAGTTTGTCTTTTACAGTGTTTGACATGTCAGGTCAAGGAAGATACAGAAATCTCTGGGAACACTATTATAAGTAAGTATGTTTATAAGTGTTGGTTAACTAGATGAATACATTTTAATAAAAATGATTAACAAATTCAAAGGATTACATGGGCTAGGTTGCATTATTTATTTTTCATATAATTTAAGCACATTTTCTAATGAAAAAGTGAAAATGTTTTCTAATGAAAAAGTATAATCATAGTTCATATTGTTTCTCAGATTCTTCAGGCCGTTCATGACCTTGCATCTTTGCATATACTTTTCTCTCTGTTTTTAATGCCCTGTTCTATTTTGTTGCAATTTAAAGTTAATATAGTCATGCTTTAAGGTTAGCTCAGAAGTCACCTCCTCTGTGACTAAAGTAACTGTGAACAGTTACTCTGTTGCCAGTGTCCACACAGTATTTTACCATACTATTTATGTCTTCAAGTCGTGTACCATAGCTGCCTCTCTAACAAGGGTATGAACTGCTCAAGAGCAGGGATTATTTCTTATTCAGGTTATTTCTTCAAGGTCAAGTATGATGCCAGACATGTAGATCAGTAAATATTAAACAAATTTAGTTAAAATAACAGTAGTAACTAACAGTTGATCCATTTGTTCTACAAGCAGTTCTAAACAAGATATTTTTCAGCATGTGCTAATAAAGTGCTCACTAGTTACTTCAGATTAAGAATGGTCTAGTTCCTAGTACCCAGATTATTTTGCCCTCTCAGGATTTGCGTGTGGTAGTAAAATGAATTCATTAACTGTTCATATTGTAAGGACTCTTCATGTAAAAGCAATGTAACTTACTTTTGGAGTCTGAAACTTACAACCAGTATCCCTTGACTCAATGCCCTTCTGTCATTAGGAATTCTTGCCTTGGAATGGTTATGAGATGACTGCCAGGTCAGATTTTAATTTTTATTGATTAGTTCTTTTCTGCTAATGTGGGAACAAACATTGTATTTCCTCAGCCAAAGGAGATTTTTTACAGATATTCTTTTCAATGAGTGCTTTAATAGATTGAAATCATGTTTGAATTGTACAGATCTAGAGGACCTCTGAGATATAGAGAAAAGAGTTCTTCAGATTTGAGAGTCAGTTTGGTAAAGGAAAAGTGGCATGTTTATGGTAGCCTACATTAAATTCTCTGGGGAAATGTGAATTGTTTTGGGGGTTTTTTTTTTGGATTTTTTTTTTTTTAGGAAACCTGAGTTTTCAGTTTGGGATTTTTTTATTCTTCCTTCAGTTAGTTAATAATTCTTTTTTATTTAAATGTATTTATTTTAGGTACTATTTTAAAAATAACATTTATTTTAATTACAGATAACAAAAATACATAGAAAATAGTTTCAAGAAAAGGAAACGTTTCAGATTTAATTCCTTTTCCTTCAAAATCTTATTGGAAGAAGTTAATTAGGAACACTGTAGCTAAATTGTAGGTTGAATAGTGAATATGGTTACTATGGAGACATCTACAATAATAGACTATATCTTTTTCTAATTATGAAAGAACAAGTGCATTTTCATCTATTAGACTGAAAGAAGTTAAAAAGATTAAGTCTACTGTGGCAAAATAAGTTACTTTTATGGTGGGAATGTAACATCTTTTTCAGAGAAATTTATCAGTAGCTTTTAAAATGAAAAATGTTTTTGCTCTCTAGCCATACTTTTTTTTTCTTGAAGAAGTATCCTATAACTAGCACTTGTGGACAAAGATACAGATAGAAGAAAATGTTTTGAACACTGTTTATAATGACATATCTTAAATATAAAAAGAATACTACTACCTTTAACAAAAATATGTGCTTAGTATATATAGAGAAGAAAAATAATTTAGTGGCATGTGCACCAAACTATTAACAACATTTGTTTTTGGAACATTAAGATTATAAGGGAAGTTTACTTTGTTATTTATTTGATACTGTAACATTGGTTATTATGTAATTATTGCTATTATCTTTATAATATGAAAAATAAAGTATAAAATATAAGGAGTACACATTTTTTAATTAGAAAATAATATAAAATTTTTTCTATAAATCTCACTACTAATAAATTTATCATTGTTAATCTTTTTGTGTTTTTCCTTTTGAAATATAAAATATATACTTTACATCATTGAGAAAGGAATCTTCTAAATTATGTACCACATACAGTTTTTTACCCTGCTTTTTAAAATAACATTCAATGATCAGAATAAATCAGGAAAAACATACAAAGAATATAACTAATGACTGGCTGCTTATTATTTTTTCATATGCCTATGCCTATTTCTTAATCATTCTGTTTTTGGACATAAAAGCTATTCTCAGTTGTTGAAGATTATAAATAATCCTCCAGTTAACACACCTTGCTGCATAAATCTTTGTCGTAGTTCATGTTTCCTTAGCATAAATTCCAGAAATGTAATTACTGGCTCAAAGATATTGAACATTTTTAAAACTGTTGGCAAATATTTCCAATCATATCTGTTTCTGTGGCTACTGGTAATGTATGACTGGTGATAACCTATGTTCATTTTTTTTAAATGATAGGAGAAAATGGTACTCAAAAGTGTTTTATTTTTATATTTATGTAATTGCTAATGATACTGAACTTTTAAATTCTTAGAACTGTGACTGGAATAAAGTGATTCACAGAAATAGGTAAAAGGTCTAATAAATATATGCAAAGATAGTGAACTTTACTAGCAATTAATGAAATACAGTATAAAATATTATGTTGTTAGAATGACAAAAATGGAAAAGGATGTTAAGAGCCATGCTGGAAAGGGGGTGAGAGAAGTACTGGTAAATTGTTAAAGTATTTCTGGAATACAGTTTGTCAATGTTTACCTAAAACTTTAAATTTTGTATGTATTCCTAGAAATTCCTAATTACAAGTCTTAAGATATCTAGAAATTTAAAAAATGTATTTAGGAGGATTTTTATTCCAAAGTTTTTCACAGTAATAAAAATTAAAAATAATCTCTAAGTTACAGTATTTGATGACATATCCATGCAATGGGATATTTTATAATCATTAAAAGAAAGGTTCAGAGGGAATCAGTGATTTTTTTAAGTGCCACTGTGATCTGTAAATGAATCCTTAAGCCATTTCAGTGGCTGGTTATCAGCTTAAAAAAAAATGAAATAGAATAAAATAAAAGCTATTTGTAAGTATTATTTCTGGAAACTTTTTTCAAATGTAGTTACATATACTTATGTATCTACTGAATCTTAATATAAAATATTTTTCAGTATGGTAAGAAATATTTGAGAAACACTGGTGTAGAGCTTTAATGTTTCATTAAAAAGTTGTTCAAACTATACTGCAAAAAAAGATCAAGGAAATGTATGTGAGAAAGGCAGGGTATAAAACAGCAAGATTCCGGGGCACCTGGGTGGCTCAGTGGGTTAAAGCCTCTGCCTTCAGCTCAGGTCGTGATCTCAGGGTCCTGGGATCGAGCCCCGCATCGAGCCCCGCATCGGGCTCTCTGCTCGGCAGGGAGCCTGCTTCCCCTTCTCTCTCTCTCTGCCTGCCTCTCTGCCTACTTGTGATCTCTGTCAAATAAATAAAATCTTTTAAAATAAATAAATAAATAAATAAAACAGCAAGATTCCATTTAAGTACAAATGTAGGTACTCTTATGTGGATATACAGAAAAAAATGACAAAATTGATTTACCCGAGAATATTAATAATGATTTGCATCTGTGTAATAGGATTATAGTTTTACTTATAATTTTTAAAAATTATGAAACAAGTATTAAATATACCATATTATCAACCAACCTAAAAAATTATTTTACATGAAATATGACTAATAGTAATGTATTAGTCACTCATATAAACTAATACGTAATGAAAAGATAATACAGAGGGTAGGAAATGCAAATGAATGCTAAATGTGGAAAAATGTATAATTTATCTTTAATTTTTCTCATTCTTTATACAGAGAAGGACAAGCCATTATTTTTGTCATTGATAGTAGTGATAGATTAAGAATGGTTGTGGCCAAAGAAGAACTTGATACTCTGCTAAATCATCCAGGTATGTGTGTCTGTGATATCTGTGCTTTAGGGTCTGTTTACATAAGATTTTTTTTTTTTTGCTGTTCAGTATTGGCAGAAGTGTTGCTCATTCTATGTAGTTATCTCTTATTTAAAATTTTTATAAATTTTTCTTATTGAAACATAATTAACATACAGTGTTTTATTAGTTTCAGGTATACAATATAATGATTCAACAGCTCTCTTCATTAATGAGTATATTACTCCCCTTTGTTTTTGAATTTTAAAATACAGTAATTATTCAGAATTCATATCTACTGATAGCATCTTGTATTTTTTAAATTTCAAAGCAGTGTTTTCCAGGTCTCCAACCTTTATTTTCCCCCCAAATTAAAATATACTTCTGATTGCATAAATAACATGTGTCAATAGCAAAAAATGGAGACAGGAAAAAAAGAAAGAAGTAAAAATCCATGTATTTCAAGTGTCATTAGAATTATTTTGGTTACTATCTTTGCAGACATGTATACATATATGCAGCATTTCTTACATATTTATTTGAGAACGCTTCTAAAACATATTTTCTGTATTTATTTATTTATTAAAGATTTTATTTATTTGTCAGAGAGAGAGCACGAGGAGGCAGAGTGGCAGGCAGAGGCAGAGAGAGAAGCAGGCTCCCGGCTGAGCAAGAAGCCTAATGCTGGACTCGATCCCAGGACTCTGGGATCATGACCTGAGCCGAAGGCAGATGCTTAACCAACTGAGCCACCCAGGCGCCCCTCTTTTCTGTTTTTAAACTCTAACTGCCAGCCCTACCCTCTTTTCAGAATACCAGTATTAACAATTTGGTATTTTTTCTTGTTTTTACTTACTAATTTGGGGTCATATTCTCTACACTCTTCTGCATCTACCTATTCTTGGAGAACACTAAATGCCAGAAATCCTTTTTTTTTTTTTTTAAAGATTTTATTTATTATTTACTTGACAGACAGAGCTCATAAGTAGGCAGAGAGGCAGGCAGAGAGAGCGAGAAGGAAGCAGGGTCCCTGCTGAGCAGAGAGCCAGATGCAGGGCTCGATCCCAGGACCCTGGGATCATGACCTGAGCCAAAGGCAGAGGTTTTAACCCATTGAGCCACCCAGGCGCCCCTGGAAATCCTTTTAAGTCAATGTATATATGTAATTATTCTTTTTAATAGTGCCTAATATGCTGTACTATGAGTATACTGACCATTTATTCTATTTTACCTATTATTGGATATTCTTTTTTTTCTCCACAATACATTTGTCCTGTAAGTATTCTGGAACTCTGCATTTCTACTTTATTCATGGGAAAAGATTTAAGTGGTCTTTGTGCTATGACTTTTAGGAAGAGGTGATGGTTTAAAAGAAGTGTGTATTTGTTAGGAATAGAATAGAAATAGTGTGAGGCTTGCTAACAGTTCTTCCTGTTTAACCACAATAACTTATTTTTATTGAACAACTTTAAGCTTATTCATATATTTGGGGTAATAATTACCTAGCCTGTACATTTTATGTGACTCTTTTACTTCTAAAAACTTAAGTCTTTAACTGGGTTATCTGGATGGAGAATGCATTTTTGATCATGCATTCCCTTTGTGTTAGTCTTTCCACTTTCTCCTCAAAAACTGTTGTAATGTTGACCAAAAAGATGAAATGATTCCTACAAAATCAGCTTCAAATACAATGGAAACCTTGGTTTCCTTAGCTGAAGCCTTGTCCAAGTAAGTTATCTTTATGTACTGATGAATTTATTTTTGGGGATAGATTCCCAAGGAAGGATTTCTCAGCTGAGGTATATGTGAACTTTAAAATTTTTTTAATTTAATTTTACTTTCTTACTGAAATATAGTTGAGATACAATGTTACATTAGTTTCAGGTATATAATACAGTGATTTAACAGTTGTATATGTCATGTGGTGATTACCACGATTAGTGTAGTCACTATCTGTCACCATACAAAGTTATTACAATATTATTGACTATATTCCTTATGCTGTACTTTTTATCTCAGTGACTTACTCATTTCAAAATTGCAGGTCTGTACCTCTTAATCCCCTTCACCTATTTCACTCATCCCTCCTACCGTATCTCCTCTGGCAACCACCAGTTTGTTCTCTATATTTATTAGTCTTTGTTTTGTTGTGTTTTTATTCATTTGTTTTGGTTTTTAGATTCTGGATATAAGTGAAATCATGGTATTTGTCTTTCTATGACTTATTTCACTTAGCATAACACTCTCTAGGTCTATCTACCTTGTCACAAATGGCAAGATCTTGTCCCTTATGACTGAGTAATATTTTATTAATTGTTTACCACATCTTCTTATCTGTTCATCTAATGATGGACATTTAGGTTGCTTCTATATCTTGTTATTCTAAATAATGCTGCATTACACATAGGGGTGCATATTTCTTTTCAAAATTGTTTTTGTTTTCTTGGAATAAATACCCAGTACTGGAATTATTGGCTTGTATGGTATTTCTAAGAATTTTAATTTTTTTAGGAACCTCCATACTGTTTTCCATAGTGGCTGAACCAATTTACATTCCCACCAATAGTGCATTAGGGTTTCCTTTTCTTTACATTCTCACCAACACTTGATTTTCTTGTTTTTTTTTTTTTTTTGATACTAGCCATTCTGACTGGTATGAGGTGATATCTCACTATAGTTTTTGTTTGTATTTTCCTAATGATTAGTGATACTGAACATCTTTTCTATTTGCCATCAGTATGTCTTCTTCAGAGAAATATGTTTTCAGGTCTTCTGCCATTTTCAAATTGGATTATTAGTGTTTTTTGGTATTTAGTTGTATGAGATCTTTATATATTTTGGAAATTCATCTCCTATCAGATATATGATTTGGAAATACTTCCTCCTATTCAGTAGGTTGCCTTTTCATTTTGTTGATAGTTTCCTTCACTGTGTAAAAGCTTTTTAGGTTAATGTAGTACCAGTATTTATTTTTCTCTTATTTCCCTTGGCTGAGGGAAAAATGTAGCTACAGCTGATATCCAAGAGATTACTATATCTTCTTATTGGAGTTTTATGGATTTGGGTCTCACATTTAGGTCTTTAATCCATTTTGAGTTTATTTTTATATATGGTGTAAGAAAGTGGTTCAGTTTAATTCTTCTGCGTGTAGCTGTCCAGTTAGCCCAACAGCATATATTGAAAAGACTGTCTTTTCCCATTGTATTTTCTTGCCTCCTTTGTCGTAGATGAGGTGAACGTATAAGCATGGGTTTATTTCTGGGTTCTCTATTCTGTTTCATTGATCTGTGTGTCCATTTTTGTACCAGTGCAATACTATTTTGATTACTATAGCTTTGTACTATAGCTTCATATCTGGGATTGTGATACCTTCAGCTTTGTTCTTCTCAAGATTGCTTTGGCTATTTGGAGTCTTTTGTGGTTCCATACAAATTTTAGGATTATTTGTTCTATTTCAGTGGAAAATATTACTGGTATTTTGATGGGAATTGCATTAAATCTGTAGGTCCCTTTGGGTAGTATGGACGTTTTAACAGTATTCTTCTAATCCATGAGAATAGTGTATCTTTCCATTTGTTTGTGTTGTCTTCAGTTTATTTTATCAGTGCCTTATAGTTTTCAGAGTACAAGTCTTTTACCTCCTTGATTAAGGTTATTCCTAGGCATTTTATTCTTTTTGGTGCAGTTGTAAATGGGATTATTTTTCTTAATTTCTTTTTTTGCTGCTTCATTATTGGTATATACAACAAATTTCTGTTTATTAATTTTGTATCCTGCAACTTTACTGAATTCATTTATTAGTTTCAATAGTTTTTGGTGGAACTTTTGGTTTTACTGTATATACTATGTTATTTGTAAGCAGTGAGTGACAGTTTTACTTTTCTCTGCTAGTTTGTATACCTTTTATTTCTTTTTCTTGTCTAATTTCTGTGGCTACAACAGTAACCATAGTAAAAGTGGCAAGAGTAGACATCATTGTCTTGTTCCTACTTTTAGAGGAAAAACATTATTTTCTACCATCGAGTATTATATTAGCTGTGAGTTTTTCATATGTGGCCTTATTATGTTGAGGTATGTTCTCTCTAACCCCACTTTGTTGAGAGTTTCTTATCATAAACTGATGTTATATTTTGTCAGATGCTTTTTTTGCATCGTGTGGTTTTTATCCATTTTGTTCATGGGGTATATCCTGTTGATTTACTTGCTAATATTGAACCATGCTTGCATCCCTGGAATAAATCTAACTTTACCATAGTGTATGATCCTTTTAATATATTGTTGAGTTTGATTGGTGAATATTTTGTTGAGGATTTTTGCATCTATGTTCATCAAGAATACTGACCAGTAATATTTTTTAGAGTGTTTTGTCTGGCTTTGGTATCAGAGTAATGCTGGCCTTTTAGAATGAATTTGGAAGGTTTCTTCTATTTTTTGGAGTAGTTTGAGAAGGGTAAGTATTAACTCTTTTTTAAATGTTTGGTAGAATTCACTGTGAAGCCCACTGGTCCTGGACTTTTGTTTTTTGGGAGTCTTTTGTTTTTGATTCAATTTTGTTACTAGCAGTCAGTCTGTTCAGATTTTCTGTTTCTTCCCAATTCTGTCTTGGAAGATTGTGTGTTCCTAGGAATTTATCCATTTATTCCAGGTTGTCCAATTTGTTGGTATATGATTTTTCATAGCAGTCTGTTATAATCCTTGGTATTTCTGTGGTTCTTCTTCAGTCTTCTTCTCTTTCATTTCTGATTGTATTCATTTGGGTTCTTTATGTCTTTTTTCCTGGAGGAGGTTGGCTAAAGGTATATCAGTTTTATTTATGTTGGTTTCATTGATCTTTTCAGTTGGCTTTTTAGTCTTTATGTCATTTATTTTCTCCTGGAACTTTATTTCCTCCTTCTAGTAACTTTGGGCTTTGTTTGTTCTTTTTCTATTTCTGTTAGGCAAAGGATCATAATGTTTATTTGAGATTTTTTTGTTGTCGTTTCTTGATACAGGCCTGTATTGCTATAAACTTCTCTCTTAGAACTGTTTTTGTGAGGGGTGCCTGGGTGGCTCAGTTGGTTAAGTGTTGGACTCTTGATTTCAGCTCAGGTAATTATCTCGTGGGTTGTGGGAAGTGAGTCCTGCATTTGCTTCTCTCTTTCTCCCTCTCCCTCTGCCCCTCTACTCCTCTGTGTGTTTTCTCTCTCTCTCAAAAAGAGATCTTGAAAAAGAAATCTTAGAAAAAGGAAAAAAAAAACTGCTTTTGGGCGCCTGGGTGGCTCAGTTGGTTAAGCGACTGCCTTCAGCTCAGGTTATGATCCCGGAGTCCTGGGATCGAGTCCCACGTCAGGCTCCCAACTCCATGGGGAGTCTGCTTTCCCTCTCTCACTCTCTTTCTCTCTCAAATAAATTTTAAAAAATTAAAAAAAAAACTGCTTTTGCAGGACGTCTGGATTGGTCAGTTGGTGAAGTGTCCAACTTTATTTTGGGTCAGGTCATGATCTTGGGTTTCTGAGGTCAAGTCCTGCATCAGGCTCTGCACTCAGTGCAGAGTCTGCTTGAGATTCTCTCTCTACCTTTGCCCTCCCCCTATGCTGCTTATGCTAATCTCTCTTAAGTAAAAATTAATAAATAAAATCTTTATAAAAAAAGAACTGCTTTTTGCTATTTCCCTAAAATTTTGAAGTATCATGTTTTCATTTTTGTCTCTAAGTATTTTTTTAATTTCCTTTTCGATTTCATCATTGACCCATTGGTGGTTTAGTCTCCATGTATTTGTGTTTTTTCTGTTCATTTTCTTGTAATTGATTTCTTGTTTTATACTGTTGTAGTCAGAAAAGATGCTTGATATGATTTGAGTCTCCTTAAATTTATTGAGATTTGTTTTGTGGCCTAACATGTGATCTGTCTTGGAGAATATTCCATTTGTACTTAAAAAGAATGTTTTCATTCTTTTCAGAATATTCAGTATTCTGAATATTTGAATATTCAGAATATTCAAAAGAATATTCTGCTGTTTGGGGATAGAATATTCTGTGTATATCTGTTAAATCCACCTGGTGTTCATTCAAAGCCACTGACCAAAGTTCCTTATTGATTTTCTGTCTAAATGATCTATCTACTGATGTAAATGGGGTCTTAAAGCCCCTACTATTCTTGTATTATGGTTCAATTTCTCCCTTTATGTCTGTTAATATTCACTTTATATATTCAGGTGTTTCTATGTTGGGTGCTTTGGTATTTACAATTTACAATTGTTATATCCTCTTGTTGGATTGATTTCTTTATCATTATGCAGTGCTTTTCTTTGTCTCTTGTTACAATCTTTTGTTTTAAAATATATGTTATCTGGCATGAGTGCTGCTACCCCAGCCTTCTTTTGCTTCTTTTTTTTTTTTTAAGATTTTATTTATTTATTTGACAGAGATCACAAGTAGTCAGAGAGGCAGGCAGAGAGAGAGAGGGGGAAGCAGGCTCCCCGCCGAGCAGAGAGCCCGATGCGGGGCTCGATCCCAGGACCCCGAGTTCATGACCCGAGCCAAAGGCAGAGGCTCAACCCACTGAGCCACCCAGGTGCCCCTCTTTTGCTTCTTTTTGCATGGAATATCTTTTTTCATGCTTTCATTTTCTGTGTCTGTGTCTTAAGGTTCCGAAGTAGTCTCTTGTAGGCAATATATAGATGGGTCTTGTTTTTTAATCCATTCAGTCACCCTGTATATGAACATTTTTAATTGAAGTATAAGCTGTTCACAGATGCTCAGGTCTTAAGTTATAGTTCAGTAATTTTGACAAATGCATACATTCATATAACTACACTGCCTGTCAAGAAACATTTTTACTACCCCAGAATGTTCTTTCACACCCCTTCCCAATCAACACTTCACACCTCCTAACAGGGAACTAATCTGATTTCTATCACCAGATTAATTTTGCCTCTTCTACAGTTTCATATAAATGGGAGTAAGAGCACATACATTTTCGTGCATAGGTTTTTTTTTATTTGGCATAATGTTTTGGGGAGTCATCTATGTTGTTGTATATATCACTTGATTATTCCTTTTTATTCCAATGTAACATTCTATTATGTATGTATACCATAGTTTGTTTATCCAGTATCCTATTCAGTGACATCCAAACTGTTTCTAGTTTAGGACTAGTGTGAATAAACCTGATATAAACATTCTTGTAAAAGCCTTTTTATAGACATGTTTTCATTTCTCTTCAAAAAATTCCTAGGAATGATACTGCTGGGTCATAGGATAGATATATGGGTGATATTTAAAGAATTTCAAAGTGGTCATACTATTTTATTGTTAGTAATATAAATGAGAGTTCCAGTTTCTGCATCTCCTTTCCAATGATTGATTTTTTTTTCATTTTTTAGCCTTTTGATTGAGTATATAATAGGGTATCATTGTGCTTTTAATTTGTATATTACTGGTGATTATTAATGTTGATCACTTTTGCATATTCTGTTTGCCAGTCTTGTACATTCTCTTATAAAATGTCTTTTTAAGTCTTTTTCTCATTCATTAATTTGGTTGTCTTCTTATTACTGAAATTTAACATTTCTTTTTAAGTTCTAGATAGAAGACCTTTGTTAAATATATGTGTTTTGAAGATTTCTCATCAGTCTGTGTCTTGCCTGTTTATTTTCTTCACAGTATCTTTTAATGAATAGATATATCTAATTTTGATGAAGTATAATTTATCAATTTTTCTTTTAAATACAAGCTTTCTGTGTACTTGCTAAAAAAAATCTGTGCCTAACCTAAGTTTTCTAACATATTCTCCTGTTTTCTTCTAGAAGCTTCATAGTTCGGGCTTTTATGTTTAGATCTGAGATCCATCCTGAATTTTTGCAGTTTTCTTCATACAGCTATCCAATTATCCCAAAATATTTGTTTGAAAAAAATTTTTTTTCACTGAATCCCTTGTCAAAACCATCTGACTTTCATACTTACTGAATTTAATTTGAAAAAAACCCATATATATATATATATATATACATATATATATATACACACACAACAATTTCTGGACTCTGTGTTCCATTCCATTGATCTCTTTTATGGCTTTTCACATTTGGCCTTTTACCATGGATTTATAATAAATCCTGAAGTCAAATAGGAAAAATCCTCCAACCTTGATCTACTTTTTCAAGATGATGTTGGTAGTTCTAGGTGTTCCATATTTCAAATAAGTTTTTAGATCAACTTATTAATTTTTTTGAAAAACTTGTTGAGATTTTATTTTAATTATATTTGGGGATAGTTGACATCTTAACATTGGACTTAACACTGAATGTTCTAGCTCATGAGCATGGTATGTCACTTAATATGTTCATGCTTTTCTCAATTTCCCTGTCCTTTATGGTTGTCTGTAGAGGTCTTATACATCATTCATTCAGCTTACCCATTAGTTCTTTATATTTTTGAAGCTACTATAAATAGTATATTTTATTACATATTCTAATGGTTCATTGTTAGTATGGGAAAATATTGACTTTGTATTCTGGGAGGTTTTTAAATATATTTACTCTCATAGTTTTTCTGTATATTTCTTCAAATTTTCTGTGTCTAAAGTCCAACATCAACAGAAATTCTACTGCTTCTTTTTTAGCCTTTATGCCTTTTATTCTTTTTCCTATCTTACTGCACTGGCTAGGACCTTCAGTACAATATTGAATAAAAATGCTAAGTTTTGTCTTATTCCCACTTTCTTCCTGTCCTAAATCCTGGTGCTTGCTTCTCTTCCTTACTAATCAATGTCCTTTGTGGCATTTTGTTGTTGTTGTTGTTCCAGAATAGGGCACTTCCCCCCCCCCCCAACATAAAAATCCTGTTCAGGTGATATCCTTTTTCCCCAGGGATTTTCTCAATGGCATATGGAAATTCTGTCTGGCTCTCTTGGTTGGCAGAAGCTGCTGCTTCTGTTATTTTGACATTTTTTAAGGCAAACCTCTTTCTGAAATTACCAAACCATCAAATTCACTACCTTCCCATTGCTTTATGTTCATATAGTAACTTCACCTTTTCTTGAATCATGTTAGTATCCATAGGAATGCCTTTTTATAGCAATTCTGCACCCACACAGAAGCTACATTTTCAGTACGAGGTAAAAAGGTATTTCATGAAAAGTACAAGATTCTCATGCCTGCTGGTGTAACTACAATGGCTTCATGAATTGCCTTTTATTTTTTCACAGTGGCCTTTATACTGCGTTCATTTATCTTGAGATGTTGCACATCCATAACTGCAGATCTCAATCTGTGATACCGATCAAGTAATTCAACTTTTTCCTCTAATGACATGACTTTTCTCTGGTTCTTGGGAGCACTTCCAGCATGACTGGTGGTACTTTGTATGGGTCCCGTGGTGTAATTCAGGATGTACAGTATTACACAAAATGAAAAAATATGTGAGAACTGTGAGAGATAGCTTTTTGTGGTACACGATTTCCTAGAGAAAGGAACTGTTTATATAGAGATGATTAGTATCACATAGCATTTTAAGCAGATACTTCCAACACTTGAGCTCACTGTGGTAGTAGCTACAGAAGATGGCTATGAAATTATTAACAGTGGTACAGTATTACTACAATTATATGCAGTTATGATTTAATACTGCATCTTCACTCATTTGCATTTTTCTTAACTGTGAATGGTACCATATTTGGTCTATGTGTGCATAAGTATTGATAAATTTTAACCTTTTATAATAGATTTATCTTTTATGGTAGTAAGTGGTAAAATCATCTCATTTCTATATATATTTTATGCATTCATGAGATGCCTAACCTTTTCTTAATTTTCCTTCAGCGTTTTTAAGCTTCATGACTTGTTTACAGGATTTTTCAAATTGTTGCAAATCTCCAAAATATTCTTTAATATATTTACTGAAAAAAAAGGCACGTATAAGTGGACTTGGATAATTCAAGCCCATGTTGTTCACTATCATTATCATTCATCCATTGATAGACACTTAGGTTGTTTCTATACCTTATTCCCCTTCTTTACATTTATTTTACCACTAATTATGATGCTCACTAGGGTTTGCTTATATCTTTATTGGGTCAAGGAAATTTTCTGTTTTTCCTAATTTTTCAAAAGGTTCCATTATAACCTAGTGTTATAATTTACCAAATACTTTTTCTACATCTGTTACAGCAATAATATTACACTGTGTTCACATCTATTAAACCAAACGTACATTCCTGGGTTAAACTTCATTTGAATATTAAACTTTCAATATATCACTGAGTTGGATTTGCTAATATTTTATTTAAAAATTTTGGTTTTGTGCTCATAAGGTTTTTGGTTTATAACTTTCTTAAAATGCTTTAGGCATCAGGGTGATAGAGGCCTTAAAAAATGAGTTGGAAAATATTCTCTCTTTTTATTTTTTGGATTGGATAGAATTGGTATTATTTCGTCCTTAAATGTTCGATAGAAGCCATCAGGGCTGGGATTTTGTGTGTGTTGGGGGGGAATATAAGGAAGTAAGAGGGACTGTGAATTAGGAGTTAAATTTTATTAAATGATAAAAGGCTATTAAAGTTTTGTATTTCTCCTTAGATCACTTTTGGTAATTTTTGACCAGATTTTAAAATTAATTTATGTTATCAAGTTTACTGACATAAAACTGTTTATATTATCCTCTTACTATCCTTTTAATGTCTGTAAGATCTGTGTATGTTCCTTCATTTCCGATATTGATCATTTGTTTCCGCCATTTTTCTTGCTCAATTTTTTAAAGAGTGTATTGGTTTTATTAACTTTTTAAGAACTCTGGCTTTGTTAATTTCTTCTCTTGGTTGTTTTTAAAAATTTTGTGTTAATTTCTCTTCCTTTATTATGAATTTTCTATATATGTATAGTATCTCATTGTTACCTTTTTCAGATAGAAGTAGAAATCATTGATTTTACACCTTTTTTTTTTTTTAAGATTTTATTTATTTATTTGACAGACAGAGATCACAGGTAGGCAGAGAGGCAGGCAGAGAGAGGAGGAAACAGGCTCCCCACTGAGCAGAGAGCCCGATGTGGGACTCGATCTCGGGACCCCGGGATCATGACCTAATCCGAAGGCAGAGCCTTTAACCCACTGAGCCACCAGGCGCCCCAGATTTTACACCTTTTCTAATATGAGCATTTAAAGCAGTACATATTCTCTAAGGATTTAGTTACGTGTCACAGATTTTGATGTTTGTTTCCTTTTTTATTTAGTGTGAAGTATTTTCTAACTTACCTTGTGAGTTCTTTTTTGATCCTTAGATTTTTTAGTAGTGTATTACTTAATTTCCATATATAGAAATTTTCTAGGTTTCTTTTTGTTACAGATTTCTAACTTAAATCCACTTGATGGAATAACATTCTGTAAGATTTCATCCTTAGAAATATTAGGTCAATATTTATGTTGGTCTGGCTTGGTGAATGTTCCATCTGCAGTTAAGTAAAATATGTATTTTGCTATTGTTGGATGAAAGGTTTGTAAATGTCAGTTGATAGTATTCATTTATTAGGTGCATATCCAGTTAAAATTGTTTTGTCGTTTTGAGTGAGTAACACTTTCATAATTTTTAAATGCCTATCTTTTTCAAATAGAGGCAAACCAAGAAACAGATTCTTAACTTTAAAGAAGAAACTGATGGTTACCAGGGGGGAGATGGGTGGGAGATGGGCTAAACAGGTGATGGGGATTAAGGAGGGTACTTGTGATAACCATGGGGTGTTGTATGAGCAGGTGGTGATGTATGGAAATGTTGAATCACTAGATTGTACACCTGAAACTAATATTACATTGTATGTTAACTAGCTGAAATGTAAATAAAAACCTTAAAAAAGCACTGACATATAATAAACTGCACTGAGAGCAACATATGTCTGTCTCTTCCCTTCATCTTGAAAACTACTTTGTCTAATAATAATGTAGCCATGTGAGCTTTCTTACATTTAAATGTATGTATGTTTTTCCATCCAGGTCCTCTTGGCTTGTTTGTGTCCTTACGTTTAAAGTGTGTTTCTTGTAAACATTGTATGGTTATGTGTGGCTTTTTTACCCATTCTGACATTCTCTGTTTCAGGGTAAATTCTAGCTGGACTAAATATTTAAATGTAAAAATCACACCAATGCAGCAGTAGAAGAAACTATAGGAGAAGTTTAAAATAGTTCTGGGGCAAGAGGAGGCCTTTCCAACTATAACACAGAACCCAGAATCCTAAAAAGATTGATCAATTTGACTACATAAAAAGTTTTTAATTACAAAACAAACCATGAGCAGTCAAAGGCAAATGATAAGCAAGGGGGTTATTTTCAGTTCATATCAGAGCTATAGGACTTCTTTCCTTACTACTTATGGTGTTCCTACAAATCAGTAAGAAAATAAAAACTTAGGGGTGCCTGGGTGGCTCTGTCAGTTAAGCAGCTGCCCTCAGCTCTGGTTAGGATCCCAGCGTCCTGCGTCAGGCTCTCTGCTCAGCAGGGAGCCTGCTTCTCCCTCTCCTGGTGCTTGTCACTTCCCCTGCTTGTGTTTCCTTTTTATGTCAAATAAATAAATAAAATTTAAAAAGGAGAGAGAGAGAGAGAGAGAGAGAGAAACTTAATTGAAAAATGGGGAGTGGCGCCTGAGTGGCTCAGTCAGTTAAGGGTCTGCCTTCAGCTTAGGTCCTGATCCCAGGGTCCTTGGATGGATCCTGGAGTCAGGCTCCCAGCTCAGAGGGAAGTCTGCTTCTCCTCTCTCTCTGCCCCTCAGCCCCATTCATGCTTTCCTTCTCTTTCTCTCTCAAAAAAATAAAATCTTTAAAAAACAAAATGGGAAAAGGTTTGGGTAAGATAGTTAAGTAAAAAAGAAATAGAACCATCTTTGGAATATATACAAAAATTCTTGACCTTTCTCAAAACAAAGTAAACATATTCTGATAATACTTTTTACCTATCCACCATCATAAAAAGATCAACAGGTTTGATAACATTCTTGGCAAGGGTACTGGAAATGTTCATTCTTATACATTATTGTTGGTATATAAATTGATACATTTTTAAAGGAAGGCCTCACAGTAATCACTATCAAAAGTAGCAATTTACATATCCTTTAACTAGCAACTCTACTTCCCAAATTTATCCTACCAGACATACTGCTCATGTACAAAATTTGCGGTGTACACTTTTACTCATTTCAGCATTGTTTATAGTTTCAAATATTGGCAACAATACAAGTATATCTCACTGGGTACTGATTAAACAAATTATGGTACATAGTACTAACAGGCAGAATATTCTGTAACTGTTAAAATAATGAAGAAACTGCTCTTTATGTACTAGTATGGGACAAGCTCCAAGTTATGAAAGTAAGTGAAAAGCAGGAGATATCAAACTGAATAGTCTGCTACTATTTGTATAAGGAATAATATGTAATGAGTGTTTGAAAATATTTCTAAAAAGATGCCAGGTAATAGGTGATAGATGTTAACTCTTCTAGAGAGAACTAGTGGATGGCCTGGGACAGGTAGGAGGGAAATTCTTTTACTGTATACCATTTTGTGTCAACTGAATTTTGAACTATTTAAAAGCATTAACTATTCAAAACAATGAAAAATGTTTCCAGAGTTGTAACAAAGTAAAATATCTTGTTAAAATATCTAGTTTGTCACTTTTTTTTTAATTTATGTATGTATTTATTTATTTATTTCCCCCCCCTTTTTTTTTTAATTTCAGCATAACAGAGTTCATAGTTTTACACCACACCCAGTGCTCCATGCAATGCGTGCCCTCCACAATACCCACCACCTGGCTCCCCCAACCTCCCATCCCCCGCCCCTTCAAAACCCTCAGGTTATTTTTCAGAGTCCATA